>CACVCL010030618.1:0-45200 GCA_902729485.2 Mus minutoides
GACTGCACAGTGGGAGGAGAGAGACTGCACAGTGGGAGGAGAGAGACTGAACAGTGGGAGGAGGGAGACTGCACAGTGGGAGGAGAGAGACTGCACAGTGGGAGGAGGGGGACTGTACAGTGGGAGGAGGGAGACTGCACACTGGGAGGAGGGGGACTGTACAGTGGGAGGAGAGAGACTGCACAGTGAAAGGAGGGAGACTGCACAGTGGGAGAAGGGAGACTGCACAGTGGGAGGAGGGGGACTGTACAATGGGAGGAGAGAGAATGCACAGTGGGAGGAGGGAGACTGCACAGTGTGAGGAGGGAGACTGCACAGTGGGAGGAGGGAGACTGCACAGTGGGAGGAGGGAGACTGCACAGTGGGAGGAGGGGGACTGCAGTAGAAGAGATAAAACATAGCAGATGATTGTGCGTGGTGAAAATCCTGAGGGCCTGACCCTGCATGCCAGTCATCTTGTGTCCTACCCCAACAGTGTGTCAATGACAGGCATTCCCCACCCTTTATCTAGTCTCAAAAGCTACAAGAGGACATCTTATCCCTGTGAGTATGCTCGGTGTTCTAAAGGTCAAGAAAAGAGGGCTGTGATGGTTTGTATATGCTTGGCCCGTGGAGTGGCACTATTTGAAGGTGTGGCTTTGTTAGAATAGGTGTGGCCTTGTTGTAGTAGGTGTATCCCTGTGGGTGTGGGCTTTAAGACTTAGCTGCCTGGAAGCCAATATTCTGCTAGCAGCCTTCAGATGAAGATGTAGAGCTCTCAGCTCCTCCTGCACCATGCCTGCCTGGGTGCAGCCATGTTCCTGTCTTGATGATAATGGACTGAACCTCTGAACCTGTAAACCAACCCCAATTAAATGTGCTTATAAGAGTTGCCTTGGTCATGGTGTCTGTTCGCAGCAGTAAAACCCTAAGTAAGAATAGGGCCAAAGGGAAGAACTATGTTACCCTGAACTGGGCTCTGCCAGCGTTTCTCAACCTATGGTTCACGACCCCTTTGGAACTGAATGGCCCTTTCACAGAGGTTGCCTAAGACCATTGGAAAACACAGGTATTTACATTACAATTGATAACAGTAGCAAAATCACAGTTATGAAATAGCAACAAAAAGTTGTTCTACGGTTGAGGGGGGGGTCACCACAACGTGAAGAACTGTATTAAAGGATCACAGCTTTAGGAAGGCTGAGAACCACTGCTCTATGCTATGATCTGTGCACATGTTTTCTGACTACTATGAAAGTTTTTAGGTGTACTCCTTGCCCCTTGATATTCTATGTATCATTACCTATTCAACTACCTACTGGCCTGGGCCAATGAAGTGTCTTAGCATTTCTCCGAAGCCTGGGATACCAGGCAGGTAAAAATCAATTCTGACTAGCTATCCGCCTTTGTCCTTTCCACTTAGGACCACAAGTTATGCCTCCCCTGCACTCTCCACCACCAAAGGTGTTAGTGTCAGAAATATATGAGGACTGATAACCAATCCACAGGTGAGCCTGGGCTCTATCACAGAGGTGAACATCTGGAAACAGATGAGTGGGTGGAGGAAGTCAAGAATTTGTCCTACTAAAACTGTCATCTAAAGGCCGGGGTGGGGTGGGGGTTACTAATGGGCACACACTGTGGGAAGCAGGCTTAACTCAGAGCCCAGCCTCTATGCACACCCAGGCAAGGTCCCCAGGCAGAAGGCCTTTGCTAAAGTCACAGTCCTGGGATACCACTATGCTCACTGTCATCCTGGCATAGCCATGTGGGAAAAGCCACCTTTGCATACCTAACCTTTGACCCTGCCCTCACTGCTGCACAGAAGGTTGGGGCTATCCCGTCCTCCTCCTGAGCTGCTCTGTCTCATGATAAGACTTCTCACAGCCTTCCTGATGGTTGGCCATCTTCCTGCCTGGTGCACTCTTACTGTGCCCTGTATGCTTGCCAGCACTTTTATCTTGATCTTGGGAAAGTAAAGGCATATGCTGAGTACACATCAGCCTGCTAGAGACACCAGCCACCAGGGCACAGACTTACGCAGAGAAGACAGTGGGAACAAATCCAGCTTGCCCTGTAAGAACAGCAGGGCCTGGCCTCATTTGACTGGGCTGCCCCTGAAATAGACTCTTCCCATTCATCATGGCCCAGGGGCAGCTTCCTGCTAGGGCCTTTGCAGGAGGCAGTGAGAAGGGCAACCTCCCCATTCTCAGAAGCCTCCTCACCCCATCTCTGTCTTTTCCAGCTAAAGCCAGCTGTTCTAGACTTGTCACATCTTACTGAAACTGTGGATGTCCCCACTTCCAAGTCACCGGCATCCATAGGGTGCCGTACACCCAGCTTTGCTGCCTAACTTCAGGTCTGGCCTCATCTGTCCCCAGGAATGTGAGCTCTCTGGCTTGACTCCAGTTCCTCCCTGGAGCCAATGGCACCTTCTGCCCTCAGCCACTTGAGCAAATGCCAAGACACCTACCCTGACATCAGTGATTTCGCCAAGGGCCATTGGGCTCTCAGCATGTCTATTTTTAGAGACCCTGTGTCTATCACTGAGACATTTTCTCCCCTGCTGTGGAAAAATATCCTTTCTTCCTTCCATCTGCCCTTCCCCTCTCTTCTCAACCCCAGCCAAGAAAGGGCCTAGGTCACGTCAGCTGTTTTGACCATCACCTGGAGACTACTTATGCAGGAAAGGTCAGGCCCCGAGAGCCCACTGTACCTCATAGCCACAACTACTCAATTTTAAGCATGAGCTTTGCTTGGACTCAGTTCTTACATTCCCCTTCCTTATTCCTTCACATCGCTTCAATCTCAGTAAGAGATATCACACCCTGACTGAGGGGCATGCAGATCAACCACAGCAGAACCAGGCAGATGGCACACACAGCTTGTCCTGTGAAGAGGGACCAGGCACAGAGGCAGACAGTTGCCCAGTGCCTAGATTACCACGGGCAGCAGAAGACAGAGGATCCATCAGGAGAGGAGGCTGTCTTAGTCTGTATTCCTGCACAAAACATCATGACCAAGAAGCAAGTTGGAGAAGAGAGGGTTTATTCAGCTTACACTTCCACATTGCTGTTCTCACCAAAGGAAGTCAGGACTGGAACTCAAACAGGTCAGGAAGCAGGAGCTGATGCAGAGGCTGTAGAGGGATATTACTTACTGGCTTGCTTAGCTTGCTCTCTTATAGAACCCAAGACTGCCAACCCAGGGATGGCACCACCCACCAGGGGCTCTCTCAGCCTTGATCACTAAGACCACTAATTGAGAAAATACTTTACAACTGAATCTCATGGAGGCATTTCCTCAAGGGAGGCTCCTTTCTCTGTAATAACTCCAGCTTGTGCCAAGTTGGCACACAAAACCAACCAGTACCAACTTCTGTATTAGTCAGAGTTCTCTAGAGTCACAGAACTTATGGGTAGTCTCTATATAATAAGGGAATTTGTTGATGCCTTACAGTCTGTAGTCCAACTCCCAACAATGGTCAGCAGCAGCTGTGAATGGAAGTCCAAGGATCTAGAAGTTGCCCAGTCCCACAAGGCAAGCAAGCAAAGAAGAGAGAGTTTTCTGTCTTCCAATGTCCTTACGTAGGTCTCCAGTAGAAGATGTGGCCCAGATTAAAGGTGTGTGCCACCATGCCTGGATCTGGGACTTGCTTTGTCCCAGATGACTCTGAACTCAGAGATCTCCTTGCCTTAGTCTCCTGGGATTCATGTGCTTCAGATCTCCATGCCAAGATCCAGGTCAGAGACTTGTATCTCCCAGCCTCAAGATCAGGGTCACAGGTGAGCCTTCCATTTCTGGATTGTAGCTCATTCCAGATATAGTCAAGTTGCCAACCAGGAATTGCCACCACAGGGGTCCTCCTAGCTCTTTTCACAAGGTCAAAAGGAAGAGGGTTAGGTCCTGCTGCCCCCTGGAACACTCTCCAATGCCCCTGGTTTGGCAGCTGACCTTAGCATAGTTGACACCATGAAGGATGCACCTTTCAGGCCTTGGGATCCAGCTTGTAGGCAGCAATATATGCTAACACGTGGACAAAGACCTCAGCCATCAGACTCCATAGTTCTGGAAAAGCCTCTCAATGTACTAACCTTGCTTTTTGGCTTCTGTAGTTCCACTTCTGGCTAACTGTTCTTGCTAACTAAAGTCTATCAACCCAGAATGTGGGTTGTTTTGTGTGCTGAAAAGCTCATCCTGAAAAAGGCTCAGAACTCTATTGGGGCCTGAGTACCCAGTGTAGTCACCAGCTGGCTAATAGACACTTTCTGTTGGTCTGAACCCATGTCCGAGTAGTCTCTGGTGGATACCCCACAACACTACAGCAGAGAGGGCTGGTGACAGAGGAGGTCAACTGTACCCTTTGGAGCTCCCTAGACCTCAGCCAGGTTGAGAGAATGAGGGCAAGCTGGTGAGGCAGGCTTCATGGAGACAGAAATGTCTAGCCTAATGCTAGTGATGCCTCCAGAATCTAGTTGAGGGAGGATACCTCTTCTCCAAAGAGGAACCCAGGGTCTTCTGCAGCCACCAATCTCACTCTCACTTCCTCCCCCACCCCGTATAGGTGTTATTCTGCAAAGGCGGTCCCTATGAGTCCTTATGTCATTAATATCCTAGCATGACACACAAGCTAGGAAAGAGACTTTATGCCCCCTGCAGAGAGAGGAGATAGGCAAGAGGACACTATACAAAATGAGTTCTGGAATTTCAGTCCTGTGGACCCTCTTTCCTGATATTTACTTGGAAGTTGGTGACACCGAGTTTCTCTTTTCCAGGTTCTCTGTGTCCTGGAGGACAGAATGCACAACCGCACACATAGTGTGAACTGCATCAGTATAGCAGAATGTTAGGGGTGGAAACTACTCTGAAGATCCAGGATTCGTAACACTTTTCCCTCCAGAAAGCCTTTCAGGGATCCAGACATGGACCAGTCTGAGGTGTCTTCAGGAGAGCGAGCCCCACCAGCCAACCCAACACCAAGCCTACCCAAAGAGGTGTCTAGGGGCAGGACAGTGATGGCCTCTCGAGAGCTTCGAGAAGTTTCAGAGCTTGCAGAGGAGGGTTAGTCTTCCCTCTAAGGCCGGAGCAAACCACAGCTTGATCATGTGAGGTTGGGGACAGACTAGGGATTCTCTGTCCCTGCTTCAATCCCAGATCCTCTGGGTTGGAAGGCTCATCCACTTCGGTGGAAGGTGCCAGGGTTAGTCACCCAGGTAGGTACTTGTGGTGATGTCAGGCAGGTAAATGCTCAGGCAATGCACCCAGATCTGACATGTTGAAGCAGTTCTCTACAACCTACAGGGCCAGGTAGGGAGACATGATTGGGGCAGCCCTTCCTACAGGGTCTGTGTGAACCCACAGCTATGCAAGCAAGGGGCTGGCAGAACCCTGCTCTAAAGACGCTCTCTAAAGTGTCCACCAAGTCTGTCTGTCTGTCTGTGCTCCAGTTGCATTCTTGGTGATGGACAGCAAGGTGACTTACCTTCTGCATCTATGTCCCTATCATCATACAGGTCGCTGTTTGAACACTGGCCAGGGAGTCCAGGAACGCACACTCATACCTGCAAAATGAGCTGGACTCAGGGAGACTGCACCTATTCTAAATCCTAGCTTCTGTCTACCTCAAGGGGGAGCATTTTGCTTTGAATATTCCCAGGTTTTACAAGCAGGCCCAACCAAAGCCATCTGCTCTGACTTTAACCAGCCTGAGGCTCCTGGAAGCTATAAGCCTCCCTCCATTCTTCCTTCCCCAGTCCTCATCTTTCCCCTGACCTCTCCCATCTATTAGGTTCTCAGTAGTCCTGAAAAGCAGGGGAGTGGATGGAGCTTGTGTTGTTGGGAAGACGACGCCCCCCCCCCCACACACACACGCTCCTACTCAGCTTCCCCTTAGCTTTTATTTGGTGTACACACACACACACACACACACACACACACACACACACACCACGGAAGTGTTTCAGGCTCTCCTAGGAAAATGTCACAAAAGGATGGGTTATGGGTCTCAGGGTTTCAGTATATGATCAAATCGTCCCTCCTAGGAGGTCAGTAGCCTGTACTAGATCCTCAGCGTTCTCCCACAGTACCCATGGGCTCCAGATGTGAGAACATGTAGGCAGTTAGATCTGCATGGCCTTTCCATGTAGGGTCTGCTGTTTGTACTATACCCTACAGGAGGGCTGTCTCTGCATCCCAATGAACATGGAGATCTGAGCTGCTGAGATACTGAGGATGCGCTGTGGCTGAGTGCTTTGCCATGGAAAATGCCCATAGACACAGGGATAGCCTGATCCCAGACAGACTTCATCAGCCTGGAGCTGGTGAGCGGACATGAAAGAGTGTAGGATAGGAGAAACGAGTAAGGTGTGGTGGGAGCACAGGAAAATGGAGGGGTGTACACCAGCCCTGGAACACGGGGCCATGTGGACTCCAGGAGACCCTCTCCCCAGAGGGAGTGACGGTAGCTCAGCATTCCTCACTGAGAGCTCCTACCACAGGGCAGATGTGAAGATGGGGAGGGCCTGCCCCCGGCCCTGAAGCTTCCAAGGCTCCTGCTCTACCAGCAGTCTTGGCACTCACCAGTGCTCTCTGCCCAGCTCTCGAAGGCCATCATCTGACTCCCGGGCATCTGACTCCCGGGGCTAATCCTGGTGCCATCCAGGCTACCTGTACTATAATCACCCAGCCTGCAGCATCCAGGAACTGCCTGTGCCCTGACCAGTGACTGTCCACCCTGGCCAGCCCTCCAAGTTGACACCTGTGCATAGCATATGGAAGGACATGGCTCCTGTCTCCAGGATTGATAGCCTCAGGCACAGCACATAGATAGTCCTCACAGAGGCACACAGCTGTTCGCAGTTGGCAGAGAATTTGTGTCCATCCCCCTCCACGGTCATAGGATTCGAGTAGATTTCTGGTTTCTTTGCAGAGGAGAAACTAGAATTTTGTGAGGTCCCCTGAGTGTCCAGGAAGGACCCATGCACCACTATCCAAATTCCTTCCAGGCTTCTTAAGGAATCACCCTACGCTTAGCCAATAGCCCACAGGGCTGAATTCAGAGTCCTGACTACGACTCACATGGCTCACAAGGTTCTGAGTGGCCTCTATCCTCATTCATTCCATCCTGTTCCAGTGAAAGAAAGGTTTACTAACCTTAGCAACTTTGCTGTGCCCTGACATGCCAAACACATTCTCATCGTCTTTGTATCAAAGGGGAAGCCATTGCACCATGGCTAGCTCCTTCCCTGGACGGAGGATTCCAAAATGCTTTTAACAAGTCTGTGCTTCAGCTGCCTGGCTTTCACATGGTTACATTGTATCCACTAACTGTGTGTGCTCTGAAGCCTCCTCCCCTGGTCTCTGCTGTTCCCCTGTGCCCAGACAGTGCTTGCACCTGCAGGTACTCACTATACCTCACGAGTTACTAAGAGAGATGGTTCTCCCAGTGCTCAGGGTGAGTAAACCCGGCTTTGCTGCCACACTGTGGAACCACTTTGCTGCCACACTGTGGAACCACTGCCAGGTTCCTCCCTGCTAAATGGACTCCGACCTCATGTGCTGTGATGTCCTCCCCTCCACTCTCCTCCAGCTATCCACCTCCCAGAGTGCCAGCCTCTGCTCATGACCGTCATCTTCCCCATTCAGTGAAGGCCTCTGAGCTCTGGGCCTGTGAGCGTCAGCATGGGCTGGAAGCCCAGGCACTGAGGAGTCAGAGGCCAAGGTTAAGTCACAAGGAAAGGAATAAACAGGATGGCAGAGGGACCCTGGGACTACTGAGCACTGGGATCTCTCTAAAGCTAAAATGAACAGTTAGGCATCCAGTCCCAGCCTCCTAGGCCACGTCCCCTTACCCCCCAAACCCTACAGTGCCCATGCTCACCAATATCAGTCCTATAGCTCTGGCTCACTGAGGTGGCAGAGCTGGGTGGACACTAAGAAGCCTGATGCTCTTTGAGATGTGGGTGTGAGAAGGGAATCAATGTAGGAAGGGAACAAGGGGTCTGCCTCCTGCTACCCAATGAATCTGCTCACTGAGGTGCCATTGTCTCCGGCACTGAGAGTCCTCATCCACTGCCCTGGGACTCAGACACAGCAGCTTCACCTTCCTCCAGACCCCAGGCTGCCAGGCTGCCACGCTGCATCAAAGCACTCTTGGTGGGATACGGACACCATGCTCTGGTGTCCATGAAGAGAGTAGGAGACACGGACAATACCCAGTCAGTGCCATTGAGGAGAGCAGAGGGGTGCTGACTGTTCTGTACAAGCCTTGGCAGCTTCTGGGGTGTTTTATTAAATGGAGGGTGAGAAAGATGGTTCATAAGCCCGGAGAAAAAGAAAAAATGGTGAATTCTGGGGACCAGCATCCATACAAATCGATTGTACCTCCTTTTGATGAGGTCGTTGGGCTGGGGGACCAGAGAGTCACTCCCACAGCCTGGATTTTGATAACTTATAATAAACTTCAACAAGCAAAATGCAGCCATCTTGGGACTGGAACACACAAAGGGAAAACTCCAAGCCCTCTGGAACAGCCTGTGGTGGGGTGACTGACTCCATCTGGCATGCAAGGCCTGGCCCTGTCTATCTCCTTCAGCACTGGATAGAAAACTGAAGATTCCCAGTGGGAAATGGAAGTGCACTGTGGAATCAAGGATTCAGTCTTAAAGGGTCAAGGGACGGTTTAGAGTTGATAAGGCTCCATTTACAGATGTAACTGCAAAGCTCAGGAAGACTCTAAGTGCACACGTTCACCAGGTAGAGGGAATTTGGTTTTCTCAGTAATTCGGGAATAAAAGACTGGGGAGGTTTATTTAGCTCACTGGACACTCGGGAGGTACCAAATGTATCCTTATGAGACACTTAAAGGGAAGGTGAAATCTTGGGGTACACAGCCTCTCACCTTTGCCTGTCCTGAAGACATACAGCAAACACACCACTCTTGGGAGGCAGAAGAGAGAACAGCTCTAGCTCCATGAGAGCGGCACCAGGTCAGGGCCCAGTTTCACTCAATAATGAGCCCCTTTATTCCCCAAACTGGGAACCACGTTCCCTTTAGACTGTAGATATGACATTCACAACATACCTCCAGTATCTAGCACAGAGCCTGCAGTGCAGCCAGGGGGGGGGGGGAGGGAGGGAGTGCGGTAAAGTATGGGAAACAATTGAACAGACCGTGTGGGGTGATGAGCCTGCAGATGAGCGACAAGCACGTATCACTTGGGGACACTAAAAGGCATAGAGTGTGTGGCAACCCTTCCACACACAAAATCGTAACCAACCAGGGCTGTGAGGTGAGAAAATGGTAAGAGACTCTGTAACCAAGGAATTCCTGATGGAATCCAGCCTTGCTTCTACAGGGGAGACCACTCCAGCGGATGGTTGCAAAGCTGTCAGGTTGCTATTGGCTGATTTCCTGCCAGAGATGTGCCAGTAAAAGGCCTTGCCTAGCATGGGAGACAGAGGTGTCTATGATTCTTCCCTTGTCCGAGAGCCTGTTGGCGAAGCCCGCAGGTAGTCTAATCTCGTACAGCTCCACGCTGGCCACCAGAAGACAGACCCAGATTTACAAAGTGTGTAGACCTCTGCCTCTAGGTGACTAGAAGTGGTTAGAAGTGACTAGGAGGTTATGTTAGGAAGGAATCATAGGGTGCACTAAGCTAGGACTCTGATTAATGAAGCACCGTAAGGCAAAAGTAGACAGGTCACGTGTGTGCAATGTGTATGTCTGGTGGGCTATTTAAAGGCAGGCTCACTTCCAAGCTTAAAGCTGATGCTTTATACTTCATATATGTATGTATTTATACACACGCACACACACACACACACACACACACACACACACACACACACACACACATATATATATATATATATATATATATATATATATATATATATATATATATATATATGGGGGTGAGCTTATATATATATGTTATATATATATATAAACACACACACACATATATATATACATATATGTGCACATATATAAACACACACACACACATACGTGTGTGTGTGTGTGTGTGTGTGTGTGTGTGTGTGTGTGTGTGTGTGTGTGTGTGTGTACGCACTTGTCCAGACACTCATGGGGATGTTGTGCCTGTGGGAACAGAGACTTGCTCAGCTTCTGCCAACGAGTCCTCTTCTACAGTCCCTGGATGGGGGCCTTCCCAAGCACCCCTTTCACTTGCACCCCTCCACTCCCACTGTTCCACAAGGAACTTGAGTGTGCCTTAAAACCCACTCACAGGGATTCCGGGATGGGGAGGGTCAGAGGTGAAGAGATAACACTCACCTGCCTCACAGCAACTCAGCTCAATCAAGGAGAAAAAGAGAAGGGACGGCAGTGACCACAGGGTCCCACAGACCTGGGTTGCACATCCTTTTGACACAGAGTAACCTTGCGGGTGGCAGGGGGAGTGTTGCGGTCATCATGGTCAGTGCTCTGAGGGGTGGAATGTGAAATCAAACTTTGTTGAGCGAGTGGTCTTGAGGCCGATAGTTTTCGTGGGTACCTGGTGTTCCATTCTTATCTGACAAGCCTGAGTTCTCAGTTCGTGCAGGCTGGGAGGCCTCAGCCCAAAGAGGAAATAGCATACTCCTGCAGAGGTGGGCAGGTTAGGTAGACCAATGTCCTGGAAGATGGGTCAGGAACACAAAGGGACTAAGAAGCTCCAAGAAGAAGAAATACCTTGGTAAGAACAATATGGAGGTCAGGGTGTCCCAGGGACTGGGCAGCAACCTGGCAGGGGAGTGGGAGAGGGAGAGCTAGGATGATCTGAGCTGTCCAACACCCTCCTCCAAAGATGATGTCCATTTCTTCCCTAGGGAATAGGAGGAGGCTGTTCCTGCAATGCCAGACAGCCCTGGTCCTCGAAGCCTGCCCTGGCCCAGGACACATGGCACCCAGAATCCCAGACTCAGAGACAGATAGGCAGGGAGTACCATCTGCTTTCAGCTCCCAGCAGGATAAAGGCCTTTCCCTGGCCCTTGGCTTCTGCTCTCACCTTCTCCTCCAGTCTAGAAACTCAGAGGATTGGCTCTTTCTTCAGACAGCTGACTGTGGCTGCAACCTTGAGGTCTGGAGTGTCAATCAGGGTCGAGAAAGGGGGAGGGAAGAAGCCGGAGAAAGGGAAGACAAGAGGAAAGAGCTGGAAGGTGGGAAAGGGGATAGGGGAGAAAGGCAGAGGTGGGAGAGGGGAATGAGAAGCATATGAACCATCTCCCAGGAGGAAGGGCTGGGTATCACCTGATGCTTCCAGGGTCATGTGACCACATCAGGACTGTACGAACATGGCAAACATACACACACAGGCTCCACCACCCCTTCTTCTTTTTTAATTAATTATTGTATTTATTTACATCTCAAATGCTGCCCCCTTGTCCCCCCTCAAAGGGTTATCCTCTTCTTTCCCCTCCCCCTTTGTCTCTGAGAGGGTGCCTCCTCAGATATCCCTGCACACTGGGGTATCAAGTCTCTACAGAATTAGGTGCATCCTCTCCCACTGAAGCCAAACAAGGCAGTCAGTCCTCTGCTAATTATATGCCAGGGGGCTCAGAGCAGCTCTTTGATGGGTGGCTTAGTCTCTGGGACCTCCCAGGAATCCAGATTATCTGATAGTGTTGGTCTTCCTATTGGGTTGCTATTCCCTTCAGCTCTTTTCATCCTCCCCCAACTCTTCTATACTGGTCCCCCAACTCAGTTCGATGCTTGGCTGTGAGTATCTGCATCTGTCTCAGTCAGCCGCTGATAGAGCCTCTCAGAGGACAGCCATGCTAGGCTCCTGTCTGCAAGCACAGCATAGCATCAGTGATAGTGTTGGGGGTTGGTGTCTGCCCATGGGACCAGCTTGGGCTGGTCACTGGCTGGCAATTCCTTCAGTTTCTGCTCCATTTTTGTCCCTGCATTTCTTCTAGACAAGAATAATTTTGGGTGGAAAGCAATTTGGGGTTTTGTAGGTGGGTTGACGTCCCCATCCCTCCACCTGTGGTCCTGTCTGACTATTGGAGCTAGTCTCTTTCAGGTTCCATATTCACTAGTGTTAAACACTTCGGGTAACCTCCTCCTCTGGGTCTCTAGGCTCCTCAGAGGTTCCCTCTACTAGTTCCTTCCACCCATCACTCTCTGCATCTGCATATTTCCATTCATTCTCCTGGCCCTCTGGGCCTCTGTCCTGTCTCCCCCCATATCTGATCCTGGCCTCCTTTCCCTCCACTCCCCACCACCTACATCCCTCCCTCCCTCTCTTCCCATGATTATTTTGTTCCCCCTCCTAAGTGGGATTTAAGCCTCCTCACTTGGGCCTTCCTTCTTAACCGTTTAACTTCTTTGGGTCTGTGGGGTATATGATGGGTATTCTGTACTTTTTGACTAATATACATTTATCAGTGAGTACATACCATGTAATTTTGGGCCTGGGTTACCTCACCTGGGATGATATTTTCTAGTTCCGTTTATTTGCCTGCAAAATTCACTTATGTCTTTGTTTTTCATACCTGAGTAGTATTTCATTGTATGGTACAGAACCATATTTCTGTATCCATTCTTTGATTGAGGACATCTGGGTTGCTTCTAGTTTCTGGCTATTATGAATAACGCTGCTATGAACATAGTGGACCATGTGTCCTTGTGATATGGTAGGGTATCTTTTGGGTATATGCCCAGGAGCAGTATACCTGAGATCGCAGGTAGAACTATTTCCAGTTTTCTGAAGAACTGCCAGATTGATTTCCAGAGTAGTTGTACAAGTTTGCACTCCCACCAGCAATGAAGGAGTGTTCCTTTTTCTCCACATCCTGGCCTGGATATGCTATCACCTGAGTTTTTGATCTTAGCCATTCTGATTGATGTAAGGTAGAATCTCAGGGTCTTTTTGATTTGCATTTCCCTGATGACTAAGGATATTGAACATTTCTTTAAGTGTTTCTTGCCCATTCAAGATTCCTCTGTCGAGAATTCTTTTTAGCTCTGTACCCCACTTTTTAATTGGGAGTATTTGTTTGTTTATTTATTTTGGAGTTTAACTTCTTGAGTTTTTTATGTATTTTGGATATTAGCCCTCTACATCTGAGAAACAATTTCAGCAAAGTGGTTGGATATAAAATTAACTTAAATAAATCAGTAGCCCTCCTTTATACAAATGATAAATGAACTGAGAAAGAAATTTGGAAAAATGCCCTTCACAATAGCCACAAATAGTATAAAATATCTAGGTGTAACTCTAACCAAGAAAGTGAAAGATCTGTATGTCAAGAACTTTAAGTCCCTGAAGAAAGAAATTGAAGAAGGTATCAGAAGATGGAAAGAGCTCCCATGCTCACGGATTCGTAGGATTAACATAGTGAAAATGGCCATCTTATCAAAAGCAATCTACAGATTCACTCCAATCCCCACCAAAACTTCAACACAATTTTTTTTCAGACATTGAAAGAGCAATGCTGAACTTCATATGGAAAAACAAAAAACCTAGGATAACCAAAACAATTCAAAACAATATAAGAACTTCTGGGGGAAAATCACCATCCCTGACCAGAAGCTATATTCCAGAGCAATAGTGATAAAAACAGCATGGTATTGGAACAGAGACAGGCAGGTTGAGAAATAGAATCGAAGACCCAGAAACAAACTGAAGGACGCAAGTGAAACATGTGCAAGGGGAGGGACTCCACCCCACAATCCCACCCATGAGAAATAAAAGGCCCATAGGAGTGTGGATTGGGGCAGGGGTGGTGGTGTGGCAGGTAGAGGACTGCTCTGCACTCCCACCCACCCCCACATGCACCCTCCCTTTCCTGTTCTTATGGTGCTATCTCATCAGAGCTTGGCACTGCGACCTTTGAAATGTCTTCCCAGTTCCTCTGCCACCAAGGGCTGGCTCCACAGCCTCTCCTGTCAGGTCTGACTCAAGCATGTATGGTGGCCTTACGACCCAACTTTTATGCCCCTCTTTGGCTTTTCAAAGTTTTCTGTCCCATTATTTAGCCACTTGAGGACCTCATATGGAATCCCTGGGTCATGCTCTAAGTCCAGTCCTGCTGCATGGACCCCAAGTTCCTGATCCCAGATTTTAGCTTACAGCCTTGCTCACTTCCTCTCCCGCTGCTCTAGGGCACTCCCACAGCAGACAGAGAACACAGAGAAGCGTGAGGCAGCCTAACCTAGAAGCTCTGTACTCGTGCTCAGCAACCCCTACCCTGCAGCCCCCAGACCCCCGTCCTCTCCTCAGCTCATCTAACTGTAATGTGCCAAGTGTCAGAAGGGGAATGGTCGATCTGGGCCAACATCTAACACTACCCCCAGACAAGGGTAAGCAATGAGGTCACCGTCTCAATGAAATGCAAGCATCTCTCCGGGATTTGTTTTTACATTCAATCCAAGTACGGCCATCATCCAGGGCTGATGGCTCTTGGCGGCCTATCTCCTCTTGCTTATGTGCCACTTGGGGCACATTAAGTACAAAATAACCACAGAGGAGGCTGCTAACTTGCCCGTGATTGATGGCAGGTTGATGTACGGCCACCATAAGGTGCAGTGAGCAGAAATGATCCCAAAAGATAAGAGCTAACATTTGCTGAATGCTTGCTGTGTGCAGGATGCTGTTTAGTTCCTCTGGATGCTCTGTCCATCTTCCTAGCAGTCCCACTGGGAGGTGACACTCTTATCATTAACTATGCAGATGAAAGCAGAGGCTTAAAGGGGTTAAGCAATGTGCCGAAGTCAATGGTGGCAGAGTTGAGCCAAGGTACAATGCTACAGTGGTGACTTCCTTTGCAACATTAGTAACACCCCTTGATATGGTCCCCATTTGGAGCAGGCAGGGAGTCAGTGGGGAAGGAAGTGCCAGAGAGTCAGTCTGGGGTTTATAGCATGACCAGATGGAGACAGTGACCTGTGGGGAGGGCTGCCTGGAAGAGCATAGAGAGAATATCTTATGTATGGATGTGTCACCTGTCAATAATTAATCTGATGGCCTATGGAGTAGGCAGGAAATAGGAGGTGGGACATCCAGGAAGAGAAAGGATTCTAGGATAGAGCCAGGTGTGGGAAGATTCGCCTGAGGAATGTAATAAAATGGACTCATGGTCCCTGAGCACAGGTAACCATCCATGGGCAGAATGCAGGTTAAAATGATTGGGTTATTTTAGTTATGACCTAGTCAGAGTAGAGCCTAGCTATATGGCCAAGGTATTTGTAAATATATTTTGAGTGTCTTTTTTCTGAGAGCATGGGGCTGAGAGGAAGAACCAGACTTAACTTCTACAGAAGAGGTGGACTCCACATGGTAAAGGAGAAGGTGGGAAGGAATAGAGAGGCTCTAGGTCTGGTGTGCACGCAAAGATGACATAGGCTACAACCTGCACCATGAGAGGAACCTGAGCCCACCTGTCAAGTACACCACACGGAGTTTGAGGAAGGTCCTCCCGTGTGAGGTGTGGTGTGGGTTTCCAGACAGGAGACCAGGCCTTGGCTCATGTTACTTCCCACCAAAAATAGGACCTGTTGCTGGACAGAACTGAGAAACCAGGACCTGTTGCTGGACAGAACTAAGACCTCTGCTAGAGAATAGCAATCACCACACAGTCAGTCATGTTAAGTAAACATGGGATGAAAATCATCCTTGCCCAAGGACTGTGCTGGGTAAGTTACCAGCAGCTTTGACGTTCTGCTGTGGTCAATCTCACCAACCTAAAGCCCATTGTACTGAAGGCCCCGTCACCACATGTGATACCATTAAAGGATGAGGTGAAACCTCTAAGAGGTGAGACCCAGGGGGAAAGAAGTTAGCTCACTGAGAAGTGACCTGTAAGAGGATTCCTGCCCTGCCCACCCTGTCTTTTAGCTTCCTGGCCACAATGAGGTGAGCAAGCTTCTACTGCCAATCCAATCAACTCCCACCATAATGCACTGTGCCCAAAAGAATGTGACTAAGTGGTCAGTGGCTGAATAGTCTGAAACTTAGCCAAGAAAACCTCCTGTGTTTTCTTTTAGATTGATTGCCTCAAGTATTTTGTTATAGCAAGATAAAGCAAGCAGAGGGGCAAGCTCACACCAGCAGCCCTTCCTGGCCCCAGACACACTGATGCTTCTCACCAGGGTTTCTGTTCATGCCCTGTACCTTCCTGGATTGTTAATTCTTACTCCCATATTTTACCACCAAAGGATATTGCTTTAAACATCTCTTCATTGATCCTTCTAGATCAAGCCAAGTTTCTTACTACAGGTGTCATTGTAAGTCATCTGCTCTTCAGAGATGGAAATACCATGGAATCTGGAACCACAGTGAGGGCCTGGAATCCTGGCTTTGTCACCCAGCTAAGTCTATTGGGCTTTTAATGCAAAGGATAAATAGCAGCACTGCCTCATAAATGGTTGTGGGTGGAGTCAGCTTGAGACACAGCCAGTCTAATGCTGCCACAGAGAAGCACATCACTGTGGATTTGAGATGCTGCATAAGCAAGCTGGCTGCATGGTCCATCATATAGAAGTCCAAGAGCTGGAGTGTAATATAGCAACTACCTACCACATGCAAAGCCCCCAGCTCAGTCACTAGCACCACAGAAACAAATACACAAAGGAAGTAAATGAGCCATGTTCTGCTGTGCACTATACAGGATGCTACGTCGCGGTAGCAGGTGTACTAAGTTTCTGCATTTCCTACATTCTATTTGCTTCTAGAATGTTATTCTAGAGTGCACTCCTACAGAGGTCTCCTGTACAGTGTGCTGGGTTAGCAGCGCGGCTACGCTTAACCTCAGGTTCACAGTAGGTGTTGGTTACATCAAGAAGCCACACAAAGTGACCTTGCAGATGTCCACAGTACACTTCAGTGCACACACAATAAATTCATCTGAAGATGCACTTCTCAGAACCTAGCCTGGTGTTGAGGAAGACAGGATAGTATTTAGGTCTGTCCCTCCTGCCAGATCATACTCTCTGGGTAGCTATGAATGCTAGTCAATAGCTGTAATTAGAGCTAAGCACAGAGCCATGCACACACACACACACACACACACACACACACACACAATTAGTGAAGGACAGGACTCCATCCAGTGGGAAGAGGTGCAGAGCCACCTATGAGGCCTGTGGAACCCACAAAAATGCCAAGGGGCATTGTAGACAACACTGGGTAGGTAGTGAGCTCTCCCCCTCATGAGAAAGTCTGTGAACTTACTGCTGCCTGGAACTCCTCTCATAGAGGATAAAAGCTGAGTCCCCTGAGACCAGCATCAGCACAGGATGCATCTGTGCAAGTGAAGAGAAGCCCGCCCAAGTCAGGGTTAGCCCTTTCCCAGGGTAGCTCGTGGCTATTCATATTTGCTAGGATGTCTCTGGCAATCTGAAGACTCCACAAGATGTCCCCCAACTACTGGATCAGTGCCTCTCGCCACAGCTCCACAGATCTGTTTGTATGAGAGTTCTGTGGAGGTCTGGGGGTGTTGGGTCCCCATAAGAACTGGGCTGTCTGTGAGTGGAAACCAAAGCGTGGGACAGGGACACAGTGGTCCTGAGGAGGGAGCACCTAGTGTCTGCACATTTGCAGCCTGTGTATGAGAGCAGAAGCAGGAAGACGCCCAATGGGAGGCCAGAGGCTCCTGGGAGATGCTCTGCTGAGGCCTGCTGAGTGGGTAGTGAGAAGGCGCTGGCGGGGATAACAGAAGTTCAGAAGGTAGGTCCTATCCTGCCAAGCTCCAGTACGCATTAGCTCAGTTCAACCTCCCATGCTTGGATAGACACAAAAGACACTGGAAGCAGAGGGATGGTTGGGAGGAAGGAATCACCAGTGTAGCCTACCAAGTCCTGGAAACATGGAGGTCACAAACACTAACCACCCAAGGACCAAAAGCAGGCCTGAGACAAGCAAGGCAATGGCCACTGCCTCTAAGAAGAGGGGTGTCCATGTTGTGATCCCCAGGTCAGTGTGAAGGGGCCAGAAGGAAGGAGGAACACACGGGGGTGGAGGACAGGAAGGAAAAGCATGCCTCTGAATTGCAACGCGCGGGCAGAGTCTATTTATATTGGGTTTAATTAACTCCGCTCCCTGGTGCCACTAAAGCAGCAATCACACTGCAGACGGCACTGATTTGATTGGCAAGAGATGCACCAGGCAGAATATTAAGACACCAGGCCCCTATAAATAGGTCTAATCACAGCCCCTCACTGGAAGACGGTGAGGAAGACATTAATCAGACCTGGCACCCACCCCAGACTTGCTCTTAGGTGCCATATCAGGCCCCTTGGTTGCAAAAGAGGTGTGAGTGGGGTTGGGTTAAGTGTGGCAGGAAGGGCTGGGAGGCTTCGTTTGGGCTTCAAGTGCTGTGCGACCTTGATGAATTGCTCGCCCTCTCTCAGCCCCTGAGTCTGCCCACCTCCCATTCTGCACAGTGGGAGCTGGCATTGCTCTCTGAGAAGCTGTTAGCCCCAGTAATACACAGAGCATCTATTACAGATGCCTGTATTATACAGAGCATCTCAATACACCACCTTCACCGAGTAGGAGCCTGTTCTTCGCTCCTACTGAACCCTTCCCAGGCTCTTCATTCTGTGCCTCTGGCTCCTTCCTGTGCTCCTTAGAGTGGCATTACCCCGGTCTGATTGGATGAGTCTGGCCTTCAACTCTGTCTCGGGTTGACCTCCCCCCTCAAACTATCATTCCCCAAAACTTCTTGGGTTCCAAGTGCTGTGAACACCCAATCTATTCCCTCTCTTCTTGTCACCAGCTCCCCAAACATCCAAGGTGCCAAACTCCCAGAGACCAGAGACTCGGTCAAGAACGTCCACCCGTCCGCCCTTGCTGTCCATAATTGTAGAGTCAGCTGCAAACCTGCCAGGCTGACACAGGTCACATCTCACATCTCAAAGCTACAGGGTTTGGAAGTGGAAATGTAGTGGACTTTCTGTACATGACGTGTCTCAGGGTGAACTCATTAGCTACTTTTATCTGAATGTGTGTGGTCAGCCAGGCTCAATCAGCAATGGGGACTGCAGATGCACAGCCCCCCCCCCCCAGTTCAGGAAGCAACAAGATTCTTGGAGAATTAATAGAGATACGGCCGGCTAGTGGTTTACCATTCTCTGTCTGTGCGCATCTACTGATCAGCATGATCTCCACAGGCTGAAAATGTGAGGACGCTGGGTAGGCAGAGCGGCTTGCAAATGACTCCCCCTTGATAAGCATTCTACTGGAGCCCCGAGTACTGTGCTGAGAACCGAAAGACTCTCCTGGGGTGAGGGAAGTCCAGAAAGCCTCTTACCACAATCATTGCCTCTCCCCAAGGCCCAAAGAGAGGAAACAGAAAGCATTCTGGGTAGAAGTAACCGAAGTACTCCTGCCTGCATGGGAAGGGGGAGTAACTCTTGGCGGTCTGCATCCCAGCATCTTTGGAGAAGCCTTGGTGAGACACAGCGAACACTAGACAAGGAGCTTGCATTCTAGCCCTCCAAGACCTGTGGTACCCAGGACAGTGGCCTGAGCGGCATCTTCAGTGGGGCTTGGGAAGGGTTAATGGGCAGAATTGAGTGTCTTGGTTGCTTTTCTCACTCTCATGATAAAATACTCTGGCAATAGGGACTTACGGGGAAAGGGGCTTATTTTAGCTCAGAGTTCAAAATACAGTCCATGGTCAAGGCAGCAGGAGCTTGAAGCAGTGGGTCACATTGTGCCTCCAAGCAGACATCAGGAAGCTGTGAACGTCAAGGCTCAGTTCAGTTTCTCCATTTCCTACAGTCTAGGATCCCCACCCAGAGAAGGGTGTCACCTACAGGTAAGATGGATTTTCGCACATCAGTTAATTCAATCAAGATGACCCCGTACATACATCCGGAGGCTCATCACAGAGATCTGTAAGTATAAATGCACACCTAAACCCAAAATCCCATGGCGCTCGCATATATTTATACACGTGTGCGCGCGCGCGCACGCACACACATGCACATCAATCAACCAATAAAATATGACAGCAAAATTTTAAAACTGCTCACTTCTCATTGGTGAGAAGTAAGTGATATTTTACTTGAGCCTTTATCTAATTTACCAATCTGCTGACATATCTGCATGATAAAAATGTGCTCCCAGTCACCTCTGCTCTCCCCATCAAAGCACAAACCACAGTCCAATAGAAGAAACAGGACAAGCCCTGAGTGTGTGTGCTGAGAGAGTAGCATCAAGGAAATCCATGTGGCCTGAAGTCACAGGGACTATCGTGATGCAAAGGCTCAGGCTTCAGCGATCGACCGACCCAGAGAAGCTGAGCTCTGCTTCCTGTCCCAATGTGCCCATTACTGAGATGAGTACAGAGAAAGGAGATTTATGTAAAGTGGCTACACTGGGAAAGGGAAGAAACAATGGGGTCCAACAGCCCTGTGTCCACCCTGCCAGCGTTGAGATGAGGTTTAGGCAGAGTGCAAGAGGTCTGCATAGTTAAACAGTCCTATTCAGTGTGACCCCCCCACACCTGTCACAGGCCCATCTGAATTTCAGCTCCAGTCCTGAAAGGTCATGTGATACATTGTTTCTGAAGTACAGCGTCAGCCTCTCCGGCATCATCTTCTTCTGGGATATGGGGTCTGTCCTGTGAGGTTTTGCTCTTCCTGGAGTTCAAAGTGACAGAGGTTAAGAACAACAACATGCCTCCGTGCCTTTAGCCAAAATAAGACCCCCAAATGAAGGCAAAGATGGCCGGCTTTCCTCCTGTTGCCTTGTGGGCTCAGAGGAGGGGTCAATGGTTTGTAGCAAGAGCAACTTCAATGTATCTGTGTCTAAACATTCCTCAGTCCTGAGGGAATCAGGGTGCTGGTCAGGCTGGCTTTGATAATCCCCTGGCCTAGTGTTAAACTAACACAAGAGAAGAAGACTGGCTGAATCAGCTAAAACACATTGGTGCAAAACAAAGGCAGGTGTTTAAGTGTGTAGCGCCACTATAATGCACATTATGAAAAGGAAAGCCAAAAGACACCTACTACATAAAGTCAGTAGAGGGTCATCTTTGCTGTGAAGTAGCTCTGTGCACGCACACTAGTAGTCTAGCTCAGATGTCCTTTCAAGCAGTCATGCATAAGAAACACTTACCCATAACCTCCCAGCTTTAGTCACTTTTGGAAGGGCCAATACAAATGACTCTGTTTTCATTCTTCACAATGAGTCAACGTCTCCCTGTGAAGCCTGGGTATATCACAAAGAAAAACTAGTGTGAAGATGGAGTTCATGTCAGAGTCACGTTTTGTGACCCACTTGCACACTCTCTAGAGAAGGACCACGAGCGAGTAACAGAAGACTTTGAAAAGTCAGTTAGAATTCTGCAGAAAGCTGAACAGCGGACAGAGCAGTGCAGTTTCCTTTTCTTGGTGATGATGATCAGGGTACAGTCGGGAGCACGCGGCACAGGGGGGCGGGAAGGTCAGGGTCACTAGAGACGTTTAGCTTGGAGATTGCCAGTTTGGTAAAGTGTTAGATGGCAGGACCTAGAATTACATAGAAAACAGATCTGTGAGCGTGTCTCTAGATTGGGTTAACTGAAGTAAGATCGGTTACCCCATGTGTGCAGTGCCATTCCGTGCTCAGTGGGCCGAGACAGAATGAAAAGAGGATAACGCCCCGGGTGCTAGCATTCACCTCTCTCTGCTTCCTGTTTACACAGGAAGCCTGTTTACACCTCTTCCTGTTCACCTCTGCTGAAAGCTCTTTCTGCCACGATTTACCCTCTGTGGTGTACCTCCAAACTGTGGGCCAAAATAAACTCTATAAACCCTTCCTTCTTTAGATGGATTTTATCAGGAGGTTTTGTCACAGCAAGGAAGAAAAATAATTAACGAAAGTGTCTCCTTAACTTTTCTATTTGCAAAGGTTTAGATACTCGAGGAGCATGAATATATTCAATATATAAGTGAGTCCACAACATTAGCAACACAGCTATCTCTCTCTCTCTCCCTCTCTCTCTCTCTCTCTCCCTCTCTCTCTCCTCTCTCTCTTTCCTCTCTCTCTCTCTCTCTCTCATCTCTCTCATCACTCTCTCCCTCTCTCTAAATATTTGGAATCCTTTGGACAACAGGTCTCACTTACAGATATTGGGCTTTCTAACTTGTACAGATTTGCACAAGTGTACTAACCACAGATAAACTTGCTTTCTGATGTACGAGTGTGTCCCTCACACGCAATAACAGGACTCCTAGTAAGTCAAAGCGACTGGATGTATGCCCGGCTCCAACAGGACTGCCCAAGGAGCCAGTTTTCCATTTCAATGGTACTGATTACAAATATCAGAAACATGCTAAACTTTATTGGCCATTTTCTAACTAACTTGGTTGTCCACACACAGAACACATCGCACAAAAGGAAGCCCTTGTTGTTCACTTTGTATATTAAACCTTCATGTCTTTTACTCAGCCAACCTTCACATAATGTCTAGATAAAATGTGGACACATGATTATGTGATTTAGTCCCACATATATAGAATATTAAAAGCACTAAATCACTTTAGAATAATAGTTGTTTGTAGAATGGTCATTTAAAAGACGTTAACAAACAGATCCTTAATTAACCTTGACTTTGTACAGACTCAGCTTTCTAAGTAGTCTGACCTAACCTGAAGAAAATGTACAAAATTTGTCTTAATAAAACACAATTTGTCCTCCAAGCCATTGTGTGTGTGTGTGTGTGTGTGTGTGTGTGTGTGTGTGTGTGTGTGTAAATATTACTGAGATCTGAGGACATTTAAAAGGAAGGTTTCTTCCCTTAGACACACAAGATTTGGTTCTAGTTCTCCATTAAGTTTAGAACGTAGAAAGGCCTTTAAATAAATTTACATTTTGAAATATCTCTAATGTGTTTATAAATAGAACCAATGACCTTAAAGACTTATCAATAAGTCCATACGTGCATCTCACAGGTAACAGCCCTCTTTAACTTATACTATAATGTGGTCACTAAAAGTTTTCAACCTTAAGGGATGGCAGAATGACTCAGCATCTAAGAGCATTTGCCCTGAGTCAACCCCCGGAACTCAGACGGTGGAAGGAGACAACTGACCCCAAGTTATCTTGACCTTTGACCCCTGGCCTATGAACTTGGCAATTTGACCCATGACATGCAGACACAAGTGTAAATAAACCTTGGTTTTTGTCAAAAGACCGATAAAATGAACAGAAAACAAATTATTACACTGTTGTCTTCTAAATTTGACCCTTTGTAAAGTATATTTGGTCAAAATTATTAGTAAATATAATTGCTTTGAATATAAGGCATTTAAAAAACATTTAATCAACATTTTGGTCATGGTCAACTAAACCATACCCTCCCCCCAAAAGTCCTTTTTTTAAGATTTATTTTTCATGAGCCTTGGTTTCTATAGTTAACCTTGGCAAGCACTGGGTTCTAACCATTCCACCTGAAAATTTAAAATGAGCATTTATATTTCAGTTAGGCCTGGCTGAGAAACGTTCTTGCACGGCCAGTTTTTCTGGGCACAGGAAAAAAAAATGCAGACAGGAAACAAACCCTGGCCCAAGTCCCAAAAGATCACATTTTAAATCAGGCATGTCAAGAATAATAATTTTAGCATAAATGGGTCTTTAAAAATGCAAAAATATTTGAAGTAGCTACAGGGACATTAGTCAGTAATTTTTAGGAATTCTGAGAGCAGAGCGAGTTTTAGGTTCCTGCTCATCTTGTTGGCTGAAGCACGAGCAAGCACTAGGGAGTGTGCTCTGGGTCAATAATATGTGCTGCTTAATGGAGATCCCTCCCAGGAGTGCCACCAGGGAGCCAATGTGTCCCCTTAACGTATGTTGGGAGTCCTACCATCGAGGGATGTGGGTAGCTCAAGTTGAGGCTTGACCAACCTTGATGTGTATCTTCTGGGTGATACTGGAGTTCCTTCCACCCCAGGAGTGAGATATTCTCTTCTTCCATGCTTCCCTGTGACCCTGCTCCTTCTGTGAATACCTTGGCGATCTACACTCAAGCAGAATGGACCAGAGGGAGCATCTTCTCTTCTCTTCTCTTCTCTTCTCTTCTCTTCTCTTCTCTTCTCTTCTCTTCTCTTCTCTTCTCTTCTCTTCAGGATCCAGGTGGATAGTGTCTCAATCATGACTTTCTAGTGGGCCTACTGCTACGGTCATCAGATTTTTCAATCTCCACCAAGCCAGTCATTATAAATGCAGACAAAATGACACATAAAAACAATTAAACTCATTCAGAGTGCATCTTAGAGAATTCATTATACATGTATAAACACCGGTCAGCCAGAGTGCTTCCTAGCAGGCACCAAAATATGCAGAATTAATCTTTTTTCATGATGATGCCGATGGAATCTCACTCTGGGCTCCTTCAGTCCACTGGCTGGTTCTTTTAACTCCGCCAAAAGAATTCTGATCAGACACACACAGTGCAGTGTCACAGATGGGTCAATGTAATTTGTAATCTGTCCTTCCCCTGCTAGGTACACTCACAAAAATTGTAGAACTCAATTTATAGTTTATTACAGAGTAGAATATTCTCGAGGGGTAAGAGTGGACAAGGGACAAAGAGACCATTGTGATGAAAAACACTTTGCATCCATTGTGTACAGTTTCTAAAACCTTTAGTAAAATAGCCTCTCCCGATGGGCAATGTCCTACCCAGAAGACGGCTAGGTGGCTTGTGAATGACTTTTATGGCAAGGGAGCACACAATGTCCTTGTTCTTTCCCACAAAGCCTCCAGTGGAGGTTAGAAGGTTAGATAGTTGTGATGGTTTGTTTCAGTTGTCAATTCAATCGTCAATGAGACATTGTCTAGATTAGGTAGCCCTGTGGAGGTGTCAGTCTCGATTAACTGATGTGGGAAGTCCTACTGAAACATGGTGACATCATTCCTGGGGCTTGGGTGCTAAACTCTTTAAAAGGAAGAACGTGAGCTGAATATTCCTGTGGATGTGACCAGCTGTCTCAAGTTTCGCCTTTGCTTCCTCACAGTGATGAGCTGTCACTTGAAATTGAAAGCTGGAATAACCACACACACACCCAAGTTGCTTTTGCCAAGTCTTTTATCACAACAACAGGAAACGAAACTAGTCCAAAAGTCATGTATTAATGACCGTCTCGGCAGTTTAGACTGAGATGTCATTCTCTACTAGGACCAGGGATTGAAGGCAAATCCCATTCTTATGAATAATAATTCAAGTCCTGCCATTTCAGTTGCTTGTTGTACCAACTGTTAATTATAAAAGAAGGGTCCATCCCTTCAAGCCTGCTACTTAGCTTCCAGGAGTTACACAGATCCTTCTTCTGTGTGCCTTACATACTTTCCCCTCTAATTATCTACAAAATTGCAGAAGTCAATTTTGGCAATTTCTCAAATAATTCAATAGAACAACAGATTTTTAAAAAAAGGAGTCCTAAAGACAAAGCCTGTCACTCAAGAGGCAGTTGCCCAAATGATTCAACAGAACTCTCATAGCTCAGAAATGTCCCCAAAGGCAAAGAACCCCGATTTCCCATCAAATAAATTTTAGAAATTCACTTTAACTCAAAGAGAAGACAAGCAATTCAAAAGATGCCCTGACTGGCAAAGAAAAGGGAAGACAAGACTTGGGGTCCACTGATCAGCTGTTGGGGAAACTTACTGGGTTCAAACATCATGAATTGTAGAGTCCAAACACTTACTTTTCTGCTTTACCTAACACTGGTAGAAAGAAGCCAACAGTGGCCAAAGTGGAAAGATAAGAAAATGTCCCTGAAATAAATGTGACTCTGGCAGTTATGAGAACAATCGGTCTTGACTCTCCACCTAATGTTGACTTGTTACAAGTGGTTGGCACTAAAGGACATCTTTTTTCCTGGCTGCATTTAACAAAGCTTTTTTACTGGAGCTTTTAAAGAGAAAAAAAGTTGTGCAATGTGTCCATATTGGGACAAGAACTAAATAAAGGGGTCTCCTGACCCTCAATGCCATTTTTCTTGTATTGATGCAAGATTTAGGCTTAGGGGCTGGGGAAACGGCTCAGCAGCATCCCTCTTGTGGAGGATGTGAGCTCAGATCCCACCCAGCACTCTCTGGGATGGCTCACAACTGCCTGTCACTCCAACTCCAGGAGATCCAATGCCTTCCTCTGGCTTCCGAAATGAAAACTCTAAGGGTTCTTTGGAAAGTCAATTAGATGGTGTTTTGCTGGGGCAAACACATGAAGGATGTGTGGAGGGTATAAATAGGACTCCAAGGAGTGACAGAGACAGAGCTTGGCTTGCTGGTACAGCTAGCTGTACAGCCCTTGTGGGTCTCGTGTCTTCACTGATCCTTGCTTCCCTGAGAGAGGCACAGCTGAGAACTTCTCCTAATGTTCCTCCCTGTCCCTCCTGCTGACTGGAGCCAAGGCTGAGGCCTGGCTGTCTCTGGTAGGTCATGTTACCACTGTTGCTAAGCCAACTCTACCGAACTGGACTGCTGGTGCATTCATGAAGTGTTTGCAAATTGATGGAGCTGCCACTGCCTGCTAACCTGTGAACTGAACTGCCGATTTCCAGACAGGAATTGCTCCAAAGAACCTTTCTAAACAGTTCCACTTTCCCCATATCTTTTCTTTCTCACTACCTATGCTGGGTGGTGGGCTACAAGGGAGCTTAAAGTATTGAAGAATTATCATTAAAAATAAGGTTTGAGAAAATTAAGGATACAGGATTCTACAGGTTCCTGTACCAACATGCATACCACACACACACACACACACACACACACACACACACACACATATACACAAATAAAAATAAAATAAGCCTTGAAAGAGAGAGATTTAGGTTTAAATAAAGGGCAAGATGCACGTATAACCTCCCAGTGCTGATCAATATGTAGTCCTGCATCCACTGGCTCCAGTCCTGCAGAACAGTCATTCACGCTGCAAGGTGGTCTGCAAAACTGTCATCTGCACCTTCATCCAAAATGAAGGCAGAGATGTCAGGCGTTCATCCTGCTTTTAGTTATCTCATGCACCCAAATGATGTTTGGGTTGTGTTTTGTTTTGCTTTAGAACCTTAAGAATTGTGTGCAGTGTGTTCTAACCATGTTCGCCACCACCCCCAACACCCCCACAGCCAATCCTTCCCAGAATCACTCCTGCTCTTTCCTTCACACCCGAGTTTGGGTCTTTTCCTTCCAACAAGGCCCATTTGTATTGCCCAAATTTTCTGTGATTTGTGGCCTTCCAATGGACAGTGGTTTAAAACGAAAGCAGTACCCACGTGCCTTTCCAGAGATTGCTATCTGCCTGGAAACAGAACTTACAGTGAGAAAAAGCCTGTAGTTTGCAGAAGCCTGCCTAGAAGCAGCAACAACCCCTAGTCCCCTTTCATTGGCTACAGCTTGCTTAATGGCTACTTCCTATTCCAAGGGATCCTGGGAACTGTAGTCTAGCTATGGACCTAAAAGAAAATAGCCATTCTACTATAGTCATCATCCCCCAAGGAGGTGATGAGAGAATGAACAAGTGGGGTAGGGTGGGGTGGGGTGAGGTGGGGTGGGGTGGGGTGGGGTGTGGTGGGGTGGGGTGGGGTGGGAGGAGACTAAACTGTATTCACTCTGATAACCAAAGGCAGAGGGGTGGGGATGAAGGCAGACATGAATGGGAACTAGACTACTGTGCTAGATAACTGCTGAGTAATCTTAGTCTCTGCCAGACTATGCACTGGGTAATTTACATAGGATGCAATCACATTGAAATCAGGGTGTCGATATTGTGGAAGAAAAGGTGGGACCTTTATGTTCACCTATTTTACTAATAACCTAATTTCCTAACAGGCTTGATGTAACAGTGTCTCCCGGCTTAGAAAGACTGGGCCCAGGGGTGAGAGGAGCCTCAGGGAAGTCTGCAGAGAGAGAATAGGATGTTACCTGGCAGCAGAGGGGGAGGAATTGTCTGGGAGGAAGAGATGTCACAAGGCTCTGACTCACAGCTACACTGTACCTATTTCCCGGCTTTTGCTTCATCTTTTGTATAAAGCTGTAACCTTCCTGCAGGAAAAACAGGAGAGGCAGAATTTTCTTTCCCCCAGTTCTGGCCCTGACTGTAAAAAAAAACCTCTCTTTTCGCCAGTTGTTGGCTCTTGGTTTTCCTTTGATAGAGCAGCAGTCTTCAGGCCTCCCAACCTCTGGGAGTTTGGAGCTTGCAGAGCCTCTCGTGTTTTAACTATGTATCCTATATTTTCAAGAATTTGGTAAGGAAAACATTATCTTCATTGTCTTCTCAGGTGGAGAAAAATATGGCTTTGAGATTTAAACAGCTGGCCAAGGTCAGCATCTCTTTATTTATTTCTCCTCCCCTCTCCTCTCTTTTCCCTCTCTCTTTCTTCCTCCATCCCACTTCTCTCTTTCAGACAAGGTCTCACTATTCCGCCCTGTCTGGCCTGGAACTCACTAGGCTGAGAGACTCCGCGGCTTACCTCTGGTTTCTGGATGCTGGGATCAAAGGCATACACCAGCAAGCCCAGTCCTTTATTCTTCTTTAAAACAGAGACTATGTTACCCAGGCGGGCTCTGCAATCCTCACATCCATTCATCCTCCGGTCTCAGCCCTACCTCTTAATAAACATTCTTGTCAAGTGCACTGCCCCAGCACTTAAAGAGGAGGGTCTCCTGCGCTCTCAAAGGGGGTCTTCACTTAGTTTGGAAGAAGTCAGAGCTCAGACCTGTTCAGATTTACTGGCATGTAGCAGGGAGCGAGGGAGTAAGACGGACTCCACGAAGCCACAATGCAGCTTCCTCTGCAGTGTCTGGCTTTCCTGGGCACCTCCTTCTAGACAGCTGTCGGCGAGCTTGGTTATCCCTCTCTGAGCCCACAATGACCCAGCTGAGCACCTCCGGGCTCTTGTACCAGCTCATCCCCACCTTCTGTACATGAGCTGTGGAATTAAGCAGGGGCCATGGGCCAAGCTGACTTCTCCAGTAGGCACGGTGCCCGAAGCCTGCAGCAAGATTTTAATTAATATCAAAAGGAAAAGCAAGCTTTGGAGGCAGAAAGATGGTTCAATACATAATGTTAATATACACATACACCATCATAAAAATATACTTTTAATGGAATAAGTCATCAGTGTCCGTTGTGCGAAGTCAGAATGAGGGTGATGAATCAGCGTGAAGGATGCAAAAGGGAATACACTCATGTCGGTTTTTGTGCATACACTCACATGTCTGCATATCCAGGCAGAGATTGGGGATCCATGGCTTTTCTCTCAGCTCTAAGGCTCTTAGACTTAAGGTCATACCCAGAGGGCCTGGTTGACAGCACCCATCTTGCTATTCTGCATGAACCCAAGAATCCAGAAGCTGCTCCCAGGAGCCTAGCACTCTGCTTAGGTTTGCATTACAGATGCTGTGCCCGTCTCTTGCTGGTTGTGCCCACAAATCCCACACGTGCAGGAGCTGGGCCCAGGGCCACAGGATTAATCCTTGCAACAGCTTAGGAAGGATTAGCTGAGCATCATGAAGCAGAGCATCAGTGGCCGTGGCAGCAAAAGCATGAGCCCCTTCCCAGTGAGAGAGCTGGGTGGCTGCCTGGAGAGGGCTGGGGCACCTCTAGTACCCAACAGGAGCTGCCTGGCAGCCAACAACAGGAAGGAGGAGGCCCTAAGGGGTGGGACTAAATGTCAGAGGTGGGATTATGCAAATCAAGCCAAAGCTAGCCAGAGATCTGAAGCTTGAAAGAAAAATTACCAACCTGAAGGAAGGAATTTAAATGATGAAAAATTTAAAGTGTGAAATGCGAATGGATGCCTTAAGGCCCTTATTTAACAACCAGATTGTTCCAACAGAGCGAAGCACATGTGTAAAGCTGCCCACCCCCACAGGCACCCACACTATCTAACTCATTTATCAGAGGTTTTATTGTACTCCTTGTGGTTAATATACTCCCCACCTTGTATGTCGAAGGGACCTTGAAAGACCTTCATTCTCAGGACTGATAGAAATCATAATCTGGGATTTTGAAGTATTGCTAGGTAAGAAAGCAGTTGTCTCTCACTCTGAAAGTTTGATTTGCTGAGCATGAATAGTCAGTAGATTTCCCTTCTTTGCGTGCATGTGTTTATACTCAGAGATGGCAGTTCAAATGGAAGACAGTCTAGGTGGGAGGATGACGCCAGAGCTGGGTGGCAGAGCTGGGACCAGGCAACAGGGGGCCTATTCTGTATGGCTGCTTGTCACATGTATGTGCTGAACACTCAGAATGATAGCCTTGTGACAAAGCACCTGAGCTGTCCCGTTAACATGATTAATTCTAAAATAAAAATTAAAACTGATACTCCATTGAGTTATTTGGAAATTCATATGTATGGATGAGACCATTTAAATCTGCTAATCTACATTTCCAGTGTAAACCTGCAGTCTAAATACAGAGCATGAATTTCCAATGAAAACTTAACATATAAACTGTGATGTGCTATGATTCTAAAATAACCCAAAACTTCTAGGGTTTAATATTTTTTAAAAGATATTTTTTCAAGTTCTTCATTAACATTTTTATATGAACATGTGTTGGAATGCTGATGTTTGCACTGTATTGGGTTAGATTATTAAATTTAGTTTCACTTAAAATTGTAGTGTAACTACTGAAGATTTTAACTACACCCATTGCTCATATCATCTTTATATTTGTCAGAACCCCTCTAGTCATCACGACTAAACAGAGGGACACAATTCTATCCAGGACTGGAGGAAAAGAATTAGCAGAGCAGAGAAAGGATCTCTAGATGGCTTGGCAGCGTGAGGGTGCAGAGCTGACTCCAGCAGACAAAGTTAATAATCTTCTTACACAGAGCAAGCCACAGCCTATTATGTGGATGGTGCCAAGGTCTGTCTGCATAAAACCAACAGTCCATGATGGGAGATGTTTTCCCTCAAATTTCCAGTATTACCACCATGTTCTACTCACAGAGGGATGTTTCTATTCCTTCACAAACATCATGAAGCAAGTTGGGGAGGAAAGGGTTTATTCAGCTTACCCTTCCATACTGCTGTTCATCACCAAAGGAAGTCAGGACTGGAACTCAAGCAGGTCAGGAAGCAGGAGCTGATGCAGAAGCCGTGGCGGGATGTTCTTTACTGGCTTGCTTCCCCTGGCTTGCTCAGCCTGCTCTCTTATAAAACCCAAGACTACCAGCCCAGAGATGGCACCACCCACAAGGGGACCTCTCCCCTTGATCACTAATTGAAAAATGCCTTACAGCTAGATCTCATGGAGGCATTTCCCCAACTGAAGCTCCTTTCTTTGTGATAACTCCAGCCTGTGTCAAGTTGACACAAAACTCGCCAGTACAGAGGGGTCAGTGGATATTTTGCTGGAGTATTAATTATGTTCTTATTGCTCTGACAAAGTACTGATGGAAGCATTTCAAGGGAAAGAAGTGTATTTCGGTTTATAGTCCCGGGGATACAGCCCATTAAGGAAGGTTGGGTGTGGAGGCAGGAGTTTGAGGCTGCTGGTCACATTGCATCTACAGTGAGGAAGCAGAGAGAGATGAATGCTGGTATGAAGGTCATTTCCTCCTTCTCCCCATTTCATTCAGCCACTTTATTGAGAGTTTACTCACTGCAGGACATGGAATGGTGCCGTACACATTCAGGGTGATTCTCCCCTCAGAGACATAGTGTGTCTCCTTTATAATAGAATAGACATCCTCTCTGGTTGATAATCAAAATAACCATAACAGCTTAGAAGCATACTCCTGCCCGAGTAGACCCCCAGATAGAAGCCTACTCCGAAGTATTAGTACCTTAAGTATGTTCACAAGGTTAGGTGAAAATTACCACTAGATGAACCCAAAACCTGGTTTGTTTTTGAGGCAGTATCTTGCTATATAGCTAAGGGTAGCCTGGAACTTGCTATGTAACCCAGACGTGTCTCAAAGTTGTAAAACTCCTCCCTCAGCCTCAGGAGGGTCAGGACCACAGGTATATGCCACCATATTCTGTTCCCAAACCTTGCCATCATAGATCTTTTTCCCCTGCCAGCTCCTAACATCCACAAGTCTACTTTCTTTCTTATGGACATCTTTATTTAAGCCGTAACAAGGACCCAGCTAGGCCACGATCCATCTCCTGACCTATACAGAAACTGTGAGAAAATAAATATATCTGACTTTTAGCCTCTACTTTTGTGGTAAAATCAATACAAGGCAGCAAACATAGAATCCAGATTCAGTCTTTCTGCCCTTACAATATCGCGCTAGCCTTGTAGTTGTACAGGGGCTTGAAGATTTTTATCTTGTGTATTTATAGGTATTTGGACACAAGGTCTCAGCTATATAGTTCAGTCAACCTTGAACTCATGATAAACCTGCCCCAGACTCCCAGTGGCCAAGAGGTGCCCAGTCTCCCTTCTCCACATGACAGTGTATTCATTGCCTTCCTCATTGCTGTGACCAAGTATCTAGCAACGATCAATTGAAGGAGAAATGGGTTTATATTAGCTCATAGCTCCATGCCAGGGGAGGCTTGGCTCTGTGTCGATGCACAAGAGCTGGCAGCCTGTCACATAATCATAGCAGATGTGAAGTAGAGAATGATCCCTACCCAGACCCAGAACCAGATCCAGATCCAGATCCAGATCCAGATCCAATATAACTGATCAGCCTGTGCCCAGTGACCCACTTCAATTACCTAGTCCTCGCCTCTTAAAGGTTCTATGATCTCCAAAACAATGCCACAAATAGGGACCAAGTACTTAAATACAAGTGTCTAAATACAAGGACATTTTGTGTTAAAACCATTACAATGGCTGACACATATGTCATTGTGCTGGGCTGTAGGAAGGAGTGTAGTGGAGAAAGCCTAAATCATCAGGCCAACCCGGACTTGTCAGCCTTAAGGGACTGACGATTTTAATAGAAGCTGGATGGGGTTGGGGGCAGGGAGGAGGCCAATTCCCGTTAGGTAAAAGCAGAAAGCTTAGAAAAAAACCTGTCTGCAGCACTTTAAGGGATAAATTAGCTATAAAGCTAAAGAGACTTTAAGCAAAGTGTTGAAGGTGCTACCTGATTTCTGGGTTTGTTAATTATAATGTGAGAGGACAAAGATAAATTGAGGGGAAACTGATTTTTAAGATTTTTTTTTAAAGAGAAATCAGGACATAATGATTTTGAAAATCCTCCGGTTTCCCACATGACAAAGGATGCTCAAATTAAGAAACAGTCTCTGAGCATATGACGTGGAGAGAAACCCTGCTCTCAGCAGCTTTGGAATCTGCTAAACCACAAGAAATGATCAAAGGGCCAGAAGGACACCGAGTCACACAAAGGTCTGCTTTGAGAGACTAAGTTCATGCCAGCTCCTCACTGTGCACAAAAAGACCAAGCCCTCTTACCACTGAACTCCCAGCTGAGAGGTAGAAAAGGAGGCCTCTGGCTTTACCCTGCAAGGAGGCTTTCTGAGGAGCAACCTTAGGAAATGTTACTGTTAATTAAGCTCTGTTGTCAAGCTAGAATCACCTGGAATGTGGGCCTCCAGGTACTCATGTGAAATGGGAAGATCTGTCTACTGTGGGTGGTGCCATCCCCTGAGCTGAGACCCTGGACTAGAGCCCTGGAGAAGGCTGAGCAGAAGCATCCATTGTTCCGTTTCTTGCCATGTGACCAGCTGCCTCAAGTTCCTGCCGCCGCCACTTCCACATCATGATGAACTGTAACCCTGAAATATGGACCCAAACAAACCCCTTTTCCCTTAAATTGTTTTATTTAGTCAAGTGTTTTATCACAGCAACAAGAAAGTAACTGAGATGGGAACTATCAGTCTCCTACAATGCGAGGCAGGAGCAATGCCTTCAATCCAGTTCCTGCATGTCACCACCAGTTACCCTATCCCTGGGTGGCCTTCTTCATGCAAAGGGAATTAACATTACTTGGCTGGCCAGAGAGAGGTAGTAAGTGAGCTGCCACTCTCCTGATGCCAGAGGCCCTGGGTGATAGTCAGGAGGGTGAGAAATGTTAGCCCTTGAAGGAGAGGGCCCATGGATGGTACTAGGCGATGTAGAAAACCACAGTGACCACTAGGTTTCTCAGCCTAGCCTGTGCCTCCTTCTGTCTGTTCATCCTTCTCCATCCTGGCTTTCTCCTCTCCTCTGTCTCCACTTCCCAGGCTCCTGGCTTTCCCCCCCACCCCCCGCTTTATCTTCCTGTATTCCTCAGTCCCTTTGATGTGAGTCTCTGCCCTGGTTTCTATACTTATCACTCCCCCTTTTATTCTCTCCGCTCCTCTTTCTTCCCATCTTTCTCAGTCTCTTCTCCAACTCCTCCCTACCATATTCCAGAACCCACTGGGGTCTGTGAGGACCTTCCATCAACTCTGTGAGAATATGAGGAGATTGGAATATTTCAGGTCTCTCTGACTGGGTCATTACAAGGGAAGCCTGTACCAAGACCCATACGTCAGAGACAAGAATGCATTCAGAGGTCAGGTCTCCAACAAGAGAAAATCAATTGACTTTCTCTGTTTCCCGAAGTCTACTTGCAAATTAGCTGTGTAGCCTTGGGCAAGTTGCCTAAACTCTCAGTGCCTCACTTGCCTTATGTGCAAAACTGGAATAATAATACCCACCTCACGGGGCTATTTAAAGATTCCTATGAAATGAAGAAGCAAGTCCTCAGGGATCCAGTGTGCCAGGCACCGAGCTGCACGCAGAGAAAAACAAAGATGAATTAGATATGCTCCCAACACCCAAGACAGCTGGGAGAGAGTGACATTTGAATTAACCTTTATTCAACAGAATGAAATGTGCAAGAGTGGTGTATGCAAATGCACTGTGCGAACAGAGGAATTGATGATGAGCTCTGATTGGAGAAGAAGCTGGAGGGTTTCAAACAGGTGTTTGCCAAATAGATTTGCAATGGGAAAAGAAGGTATTAGAAAGACAAAGGCTGAGATAGGGGCCCATGTGCAGGGAGTAGGGAATTAGAAGGGATAGTCTGGGCAGTCAGGATGAAGGATGTGGGGTAAAGTGGTATAACCGGAAGCAGGAAAGGTACCTGGAGCCTGTCTGGCTATATTCTGTGGACACAAGTCCTTCCCGTAATCCACAGCAAGAAAGGCCCACTACACTTCTGTCAGCAATGCACATGGAAACCTGAGGCTATGGAAGTGTCTCAAGGCCTCACCTCCTCGTAGTGGGGTTGGGGGTGGAGTAGAAGGACTTCACGGGGACATGGGGACACGCTTCGTTCTTTGCTTTGTTCTTTTCTTCTATTTCAGAATTTTAACTTTTCCCTTCCAAAGTTTTGTTTAGTGTTGTGTTCATTTGTTTGTTTGTTTTTGGCTTTTCGAGACAGGGTTTCTCTGTGTAGTCCTGGCTGTCCTGGAACTCATTCCATAGACCAAGCCAGCCTCGAACTCAGAAACCCACCTGCCTCTGCCTCCCAAGTGCTGGAATTAAAGGTGTGGGCCACCACTGCCCAGCCCCTTCCACAGTCTTTACTACTGCATCCACTACTGTTAGATATTGCAAAGCATCACCCTGGGAATAGGAAGTGTTAGCAAGCTCCTAAAGATGTGGTGAGCATGGCTTCCAGCATGGTCTTGGGGTGATGTGGAATAAAACCTGGCTGGATGGCAGAGGAAGCTGGCGTGAATCTGAGGAACCAACCAGCCCTGGGAACAATCAGGTAATGCATGCTGCAGCGATCAAAGGAGCCAGGGCTGGGAGAGGCTTTTGGATGTAGTTGTCTTCAGAGTTTCTGGAGTTCTAAAGCATCTGGGGCCTTGTCAAAATCACATGTGACTTGGAACAGGGCAGGACCCCCCCCCCCATGAAACAGATATGACTTTGGCTCTCTAGTGTCTGATAACACCAGGACACCCCCACCCCCCAATCAAGGCCGAATCTCCTTTTGCAGGTTATTCCTTTGGGTAAAGGGTGGGAGGGGGGAAAAGAATGTGGCTGGCTCAGAACAAAACCTTTGGCATCGTGGTCCTTATTTATTCAGCCATCAAAGCCCCTCTGTGGCTGAGTGGCTAAGGAGCCTCATCTCCACACATAGAACCCAGCACAGAGTTGGTCAGACCCAGGCCCAGCCCACAAAGCCATCTGTGTGGCTACCACGGTTAGCCACAAGTCACGCCTCATGGCTGGAAGGGACTTCAGACTAATGACCATGCCTCGTGACCAGATGAGTTCCCACCTCAGCTTTGATGGCTTGAGGAAGTCACTTCCTGTCTCTAAGCCCCCAATCTTCCCACAGGTGATAAAAGGATAATATGAGGATCACAAGATCTTACACCTGCTGGTAAGATTAACAGCTTCATTTCTCTTCCCCTGTCATTTAAAAAATCTCTTAAGAATATTTTCTTAAGGTATAATATACCACAGGGGAAAGCTCACACGTTTTACATTTTCTTGTGCAGCTCTCTGAACTTTAATAAGTACATCTAGCCTTGTAACCACGCCCACCAAGGTGCTGGACAACCCCAACACTTCTCTGTAGTGACATGTTGGAATTTTGGTTTCCTCTTTTTTTTTTTTTTTTTTTTTTTTTTTTTTTTTTTTTTTTTTTTTTTTTTTTTTTTTTTTTTTTTTTTGGAGGTTTCTCTGTGTAGTTCTGGCTGTCCTGGAACTCACTTTGTAGACCAGGCTGGCTTCGAATTCAGAAATCCGCCTGCCTCTGCCTCCCGAGTGCTGGGATTAAAGGCTTGCGCCACCACGCCCAGCTTGGTTTCCTTAAAAAAAAAACACTGAAATGCTATAAGAATGTGCTTTCAGGTTGTTTGTTTGTTTGTTTGTTTGTTTTGTTTTGTTTTGTTTTTTAATCCCAGGAGGAGTTATGGGGCCACTTAGGACTATCTGCAGCAGCTGACTATGATTTGCCTTATGCTCTTGAAAAGGTGTGGTTTTGCCAGCTGCCGATAGTTTCTGCCATTGTGTGACATTTGGAATTCTGGGAACTGTACAGAGGGTATAACTGCTAGGACCCTGAGAGGTGGGTTGGTGGTTGCTGATCATTTGGTGGGGTTGGTTGTGGTTTGTTAATAGTCATCCTCAAAGAAGAAACAAAAAGAAAGAAGTTAGATTCAGGGATCTCTCTGTCTCTGTCTCTGTCTCTGTGTGTGTCTCTCTGTCTCTTTCCCCCCTCCATCTATCCTTATTTCTCTCCTATGTAGTGTTAAGAGGTGAAGCTGGGGTGGGGGTGGAGGGTAAAGGGTAGGAAAAAGAAGAACCCACAACGTAAAAGACCAGCAGCTACACTTCTCAAAATTCAAACTGATCCAACCTTTTGCAATCACCCACCCCATCTCTGCCCCAGCAAACTCTGACGCAATTTCTATCTCTGGATATTAGTTTTGCCCACTCTAGAATGTGATCTAACTTTATGCACAATCAGAACAGCCCAGGCTTGGAGCATAGGAACTGGAGCCTGAACATAGAGAATGCCGTGAGACCAAAGGAACAGCAGATAGGTGGATGTGCACAGCCAAGAAAGGAGGAAGTTCCTGTGCTAAGCTGGAAGTTTAGTGGCCTTTTTCAAAACCATTAGTATTCACAACATCAGTTAAGAAATGGGCCCACTGTCAGGCACCGGCAAACCACCCTCAGATGATGGTCTTAACTTTATTTGTCCTGTGAGGTTTGGATACATGTCAGGGTCACCCAGAGGGTAGAATGACAGTTAGAAGCAAGATTGCTGTAGTCATGATGCCAAACTGGTACTCTGCAACCTGGTGTTTTCAGCCCACAAACACACTAATGGCGTTCTTGTTACATGTACCAGTAGTTTGCTTCTTTTAATTGGAGAACAGCATTTTGCCGCATGAACACACCAGAATTAGTTATTCTACCCGTAATTGAGGCACGGCCCAGTGTTTCCATTTTGAAGTTATGATAAGGACATTTGCAGTGAATATTATGTCACAGGGCTTTTGTTTTTCTTGGGTAGGTGTCTAAAGAGTGCATTGCTGGGCTATGGGGCAAGGATGTTTAATTTCTTCAAAACCTGTCTGCCCGTTTTCCAGAATGGTTGTACAACCTTCCCTGTCCATCAGGAGCCAGCTAGGGCTCTGGGAATCCTGCATGCTAACCAGCTCTTAGTGCTAGTCCTTTCAAATGTTATCCATTCTAGTGTGAAATGGAATCTCGTGGTGGTTTTAATTTGCATTCCTCTACCGGCAAATGAAGTTGAGTACTTACATAGTTATTGGCCATTTCGATAATCTATTCTGTGAAGAGCCCATTTAATCCATTTGTATGGCTATAGTTTTTGTTAGCAACTTTATTTCCTCTATCCAAGCCTTCCTTCTGTGTTCTGGTCAGACACGCCAATGGCATTCTCACTACCTCCTTAGGTGTCTCAAAGGAATCACTACTAAAGAGAAAGGCAAAATCACAGTCTTCTCTCAATCTCTGTACTGTCAGGGGAACTTAGCTTCCATTACCGACACACACTTAAAACAGTGACCGCTTTGTCCACACAGAGGCACAGACCAGACACTTGAGCATGCTTTCTGACCCTTCCCCGCTCTCCTTGCCCTATTCAATCCACTCCTCTTCCTCTTTAATCCCACGTGACTCTCTATTCCTGCCTTCACTAAAGGCAGCATCAGACTTCAAATAGATCGCCACAGTCACCTCCATTCTGCTTCATCTTATTCCCCTAGGAGGAGGAGGAGGAGGAGGAGGAGGAGGAGGAGGAGGAAGAGGAGGAGGAGGAAGAGGAGGAGGAGGAGGAGGAGGAGGCAGTCTGTTGTCCGAGGAACAGAGTCAGCCCCTAACATAGCAGGCGTGATCACATTGCTCTTCTGTTTAAGATCTCGATGGTTTCCAGTAACTTTTGTGGTGCCTGCTCCAGCATACTGATTTCCTCTTAACTGTAATTCCAGGCTTTGTCCTGCCCCAGTGCCTTTGCACATGCCATACCCTCTGCTTGGAACATTCTTTCCCTCCTCTTCACCTTTCTATCCCCATGCTATTCTTCATATCTCAGTTGAGATGTCACCTCCTTAGCGAAGACTTCCCTGATCCTGAGCGTTGATTGGGTTTTTACCATCAAGGGACCTCAGAGAGCCCTGTAATCATTCTTGCATAATTCTTGTCATATTATATATGTTGGGAGTATTCAATTATATTTCTGTTACCTCCAGGAGGAAAGGGCCTGTTGTGCTTACCATGTGGCCAAAATACCTAACACCGCAGATGGATACCTAGTCTATGGGGCACATTGAAGATGAACTGAGCCTAAAGACTAAGGGAGAGGGGCATCAATGAGTCACCTATTCAGCCTCTTCTTCTTCTCCTCCTCCTCCTTCTCCTCCTTCTCCTTTTTCCTCTTCCTCTTCTTCCCCCCTCTCACACACACCCTTTCCCTACTTCCCTTCCTTCCTCCCCCTCCCTCCATTCTTGTGATAGTATCTTTATTTTCCTGCTCATGTTTAAAATCATACGTATGACAAGTTGTTAGTGGAAACAGAAGCTTTTGACTCATGCGGAACCACCTAAAACACAGAATTCACATTCCGCAGCTAAAACATGCATATGCGTCTTGTTCTTCCAGAACAGTGGAGACACTGCCCAAAGGTAGCCTGGCTGTTCTTACTTCATTCTTGGATGTCCATGCATTCCACCCACACTTCCACCTCTGGGTTACCAAGCAGGATGGAAGGGCTAACAGGGAAGGAACTAGAGGCCTTCTCTCCCTGCTCAACCTATGGTCTCATCATTTTAGCAAAGACACACCTGGAGGCAGTGCAGGTTCATTTCCAGACCATTGCAACAAAGCAAGTATAACAACTCAGCATGCCACATGAAATCTCTGGTTTCCCACAGCGTTTGAAAGCTACATTTACACTCTCTCCTAGTTCAAGTGTGCAATTATGCTATAGGTCTAAGCCATCTCCCAAGGGCTCATGTATAGAAAAGCCTTGGTCTTTGCTTGTGGTGCTATTTGGATTCAGGTCTTATTACAGCTAAGCCATCTCTCCTGCCCTCAGTCTCAGAAACTTTGACCCATCAACAGAAAATTAACACAACTAAAATTATATTTTACAATCTGTGTATCTTAATTTAAAATTGTCCCTAAAATGCTAATGGCCATCTGAACTACCAGGAAAGCACTGTCCATACAGTTAATGCAAAGAAGCTACAGTAAAATGCACTCTTAGTGAAGGATCAGAAACCAGGATGTAGCTGGATGTGGTGGCACACTCCTGCAAATCACAGTGCTTAGGAGGTGAAAACAAGATTGTGACTTCAAAGCCAGCCTGTGCTCTTTTGGAAGTTCCAGGACAGCCTGGGCTGTAAAACAAGGTAAAGGCTAAGTGCTGTTACATGGCAAGAGATGTTCCTACGGAAACATTGGTTTATGGAGGAAAAAAGGACAGTAATTCTAGCAAGAAGCATTTCCCCTGTCCTATCTCAAGAGAAATGATTGGTTAATACAGAAGTGTCTCAAGTTAAAAACAAGAACATTTCTTCAAAGGCTACTGTCTTTTTTTTTTCCTTTAAGTGAAAAATCAAGTTTGGTTTCCATGGAACTTGTGACCTCATGGCTGTCTGGGTCCCCACTCAGTGAGTCACAGGCCTAGTGATCTTGCTTTGCACTTGAAATGAGTCTCCTTCAACCCCTTCCTTTGTGAGTACCCCAAGAATTTTGTCCTCATGGCTCATTGAGAAGGTTGTGTGTGAGTGGTAATGAATGGCAGCCACCCACACTCTCTATGTCTCCTCAGTCCGGGTACGTGCTCCATTGTCCCATCACAATTTGCTTATGAAATATGAATGGACCGCTACTAGTATTAATCACTTCAATGTGGTGTCAGCACTGTATGCACTGAGGTCAGGTCACTTGAATGTAAGCTACTGTGGAACCACACGAACTACCCTGTGATCATGGCTGTGACGTATGGTAGAAACTCACTAAGTAGATGATATGTGAATGAAAGTTTGTCATGCAATGTAAGATAAGCAGTCATTTGGGGGTCTTGTTTTAGGCTTTGTTCTGTCTGTTTGTTTTTTCGAGATTTGGTCTCACTACATAGCCCAGGCTGGTCTGAACCTCATTCTTCTCCTGAGTGCTGGGATCATAGGTGTGTGCCACCACACCGCAACAAGCTCTCTTGGTTTTGATACAAACTGAAAGCCTCCTGTTCAATCACCTGGGAGATCCACATATGCTTCACAGGGCTACACCTGTCTGGATTGACTATCCTGGGGTGAGACACTTCCTCAAATATTTCAGAGCAGGAGTGGGAGAAGGGTAAAGAAGCTGATGAGTCAATCTATTATTGCACTTTGCATAATCTTTGTACCCTGACTTTTAAAAAATAATTTTGTCAATTCTTTGATAATTTAATAATGTTTTGATCATACTCATCCCGATCCTCCCCATAACTCCTCCCAAATCTGCCCATCACCTTCTCACTACCTCCCAACTTTGTATTCTTTTTGTTAAAAGAAATCTCACTGAGTTCAATTTGTGCTGTCTGTATTTTCCTACAATCATCACTGGGGTGTGGCAGACCTACCAGGGGGACACACTCTTAGAGGAAATTGACTCTTTTTTTCCCTCAAAAGCCATTAACTGTCAACAGCTCCTTGGAGGTGGAGGATATGAACTCCTGCCTCTTCTAATTAGAATGTTTTCTGGCATTGAGCTTTTTATTTAGTAATCTGGGAACAGCACTGTCCCCTATGTATGGCAACTCCAATTACACTCTCTTATATAAATATAGATAGGTAGATAGATAGATAGATAGATAGATAGATAGATAGATAGATAGATAGAAATAGATGACAGGGGATGGAGAGATAGCTGAGCAGTTAAGAGCACTGACTGCTCTGCCAGAGGTCCTGGGTTCAATTCCCAACAACTACATGTTGGCTCACAACCATCTGTAATGGGATCCGATGCCCTCTTCTGGTGTGTCTGAAGACAGCAACAGTGTACTCACATATATAAAATAAATAAATCTTGAAAAAGAAATAGATAAGTAGATAAATGATAGATTATAGAAATAGATAAATGATAGATGATTGATAGAGATAGTATATATAGATAGATGATAGGAGAAAGAAAGAAAGAAAGAAAGAAAGAAAGAAAGAAAGAAAGAAAGAAAGAAAGAAAGAAAGAAAAGATAGATAGATCGATAGATAGATAGATAGATAGATAGATAGATAGATAGATAGATAGATAGATAGATAGTGGATAGATGGATGAGGCGAGAGGGGGAGGGAGAAGGAGAGAGAGAAAGCTTATAAAATAGCAGGTTTCCATGTAGCCATCTCAAACATCCTTGCTGTTACCTATCCTACTTCTTGCCCTCCTCTGGTCTCCTCTCCCATTCCCCTCCCCACTTATATACCTCACCTCTCATTATTTCCCTCTTTCCCTTCATGTCATGACCTAAGTGTAAGTTAAGCACCTCAGCTCACTACTTTGGTCCTCTTTCACTCTTATCCTAAAGAGAACTGGCGTCCTTCCTCCTCAGCATGCAAGTTGTGAGATCCATTGTTGGAGACAGAGTACATCAACTCAGCCAAGGTCATTTCTGCAGGCTACTGGGCATGCTCCAAGTCCTTGTACCTGGCCTTGATGCCCAGCCCACAGTGCAGCAGATGCAGAAAGTCTTCTGTAAGTCACAAAGGCCATGAATCGGATGGTCTCTCTTCTCAATGTAGTCTTTACAGTGCCTTGTGTCTCTATGACTTTAGTCAAGAAATGTCCAGTCTCTAGCTCTCATCCAATGGATGAGGAAAGTATCCTCATCCTAAAGTTAAGTTCCTCAAAACTGTCCGAATCTCAGGACCTGAACTAGTTGGGGCGTGGGAGAATCTCCCCAACTGCAGTCATCAGTAGAAAGAACTTAACGGAGTAGCATTATAGGGCACACATAGAGAGCACTCATGGCTATAGGGGTAACCTTCACCCTTCATGCATATCAGCCCTAGCAGCAGTTACAACGTTCCTATAGCATGGCCTCAAACTGCCTGTTTTTCAGATGCAGAAACAGGTTATGTGACTTATTCTGGGTAATACACCTAGTAAACGATCTAGGAGAGATTTGAACCCGTGTAGTCTGTACACTTCCTTAACTATGCTACCATTTAATTCACTTATCCATTAACTTACCCATCCATCCTCCCAGCGGAGTTCCATGTAAGTTTATCTAGCAGTGACTAAAACATAAAAGAAGGTAGACACGCACTAGATTTTACTACTGGAAGCAGAGCGGTGCCTGAGGTGGGGTGTGTGGGGTGCTGGGGCTGCTCCCAGCTTCCTGGGTCACCCTTAGGGTAGCGTCTGTGGGTATAGGTGAGGAAGCGTGGGCAGCACTCAGAACAAGAGAGTATTTTAGAAGTGCTTGTCAAACACGGCAGCCCACAGATTCTGTGTGCAGACAGATGAGACATGAGATGTTCAGGCAGCTGCATCGGGCTGCCTCCTCCCTTCCCTAACTCATCATAACTCTTTTCTTCTCATAAGGCAGAGATAGAGAGGTTGTTTGATAAAGGCCGTAGAGGACTGAACTGGGCACAACAGAGGGCACAAGTGAAAAAGTGGTCAAAGTTCAGTGTAAAAACAAACAAATAAAAAAAAAAAAAGGTCAGCTTACTGTTTGTTACCCTCAAGTTTGATAATCACGTGCAAGGCAAACATTTGCTTGCCCTGAGAGGTTATGAGCAGTGTTTGCTAACCAGGGAAACTGAGTGGGTGCCTGCGCCTGGGAGAGTGCACAATAGGAGGTAGCTTCTTGGTTCCTACCATGACAGAATAAAGCTGTTCCCAGAAGTCATAGTTGTTTGGTTTGGTTTGGTTTGGTTTGATTTGGTGTTTTAAAATCTCAATGCCAGGTGTAGGCTAGCTTCCTTTTGAGTTGTGGGCCTGAGTAGTTTTCAAAGCAATACATGGTATTGCCATTGCTCTTTCCAAGTTGAGCTAAGAACTAGTGCCAAAGATACCACCCACTTTAGTTATAGGACACAGAAATCAACCTGGAACTAAATAGGAAGTTCCCTCTGTGATGTTAACATTCTTACCACAGAGAAGTACTGTGCAGGCTGCTGGGAAAGAAAGACTCAACAGTCTCGCCCAACAATGGACCCAGCATTCTATAATACTGCCCTGCCAGGCAAGAGATACCCACTGGTACCACAGTAGGATGGCTGTTTGAGGGATAACCAACCACTTTCTGAGGAGGAGCAGGAGGGGGTACTGGAGAAGGGGGAATGCAGAAAAGAAGAACGAGAAGGAGGAGGAGGAAGAGGAGGAGGAAAAAGACTGTTGGACACTTAGTCCCTGCCCCAGCCCAGGAAACATCACATAAGAGGGAGAACTAAAAATGTAATAACTAGAGGATGGGAAGAAGTGCTATGACTTACAGCCCACTGGTTAGGACAAGACCATGGCAATCCAGAACACACCACAGCTAAGGGTACCCACACAAGACCTGCACAAGATAGTGCCATTCAACATTTCACCAAGGAGCCCCATTTCATCCTGGGAGCTATTGGCAGGGTGGAGGTGCCATTTTCTTCAGTAGCGTAGACACTGGAAAGTTATCCGTGCTCCAGCTTCTCATCCAAACCCATATAAACAGCCCTAATGAAACACGGACAGAAAAAAAAATAGGAATAAGACAAAACAAGACATGAAAATAGGAGGAGAACTACTTGGGGGAGAGGAGAGGAAGGAGTTTAGGGAGAGGGGCAGGAGGATAAGAAGGGGCAACGGGAGGGGCTAATCACAATACATTGTACATATAAAACTGTCAAAAGTAAATGAAGAGACCATGTCTTTTGCTTTTTCCTACTAGGTTCTGTGTTACACCCACACTGGACTCCACACTGGAATTCTCTAGGCCAAGAGGGAGCTTATCTTGATTCTACCACACATAGCTATGCAGACAGAGGTCAGATCAATTAACTTGGGTTCTCTGTCTAACCTGGGGCTCCAGCTAAAAGCTTCCCCAAACATACTTAATGTCACTCCACAGATGCCCTTCCAAGCTCAGCACTAGAAAGTGGGGGAGGGTATAGGGGATAGCATTTGAAATGTAAATGTAAATGAAAAAAATATATAATAAAAAAGCAAAAAACCAAGAAAGAAAGCAGGCAGGAAAGAAAGAAAGAAAGCAGGCAGGAAAGAAAGAAAGAAAGCAGGCAGGAAAGAAAGAAAGAAAGCAGGCAGGAAAGAATGAGAAAGAAAGAAAGAAAGAAAGAAAGAAAGAAAGAAAGAAAGAAAGAAAGCAGGCAAGAAAGAAAGAAAGAAAGAAAGAAAGAAAGAA
>CACVCL010030623.1:0-45125 GCA_902729485.2 Mus minutoides
AAAAAGCCAGACATGGTGATGTGTACCTGAGAGCCCCCAAGGCTAGGGGTAGAAGGATCAGAGATAGGAGGCTCCCAGAGGCTCATGGGCCGACCAGTCTAGCCAAACAGGTGAACTCAAGGTGGAGTAAAAGACTGTATTGGTTAGTTTTATGTAAACTTGAACCAATCTAGAGTTATCAAAGGAAGAAACCTGAATTGAGAAAATGTCTCCATAAGATCAGGTTGTAGGCAAACCGATAGGGAATTCCTTTTTTTTTTTTTTTTAAGATTTATTTTACTTATTATATGTAAGTAGACTGTTGCTGTCTTCAGACACTCCAGAAGAGGGCGCCAGATCTCATTACGGATGGTTGTGAGCCACCATGTGGATGCTGGGATTTGAACTTATCACCTTCGGAAGAGTAGTCGGGTGCTCTTACCCGCTGAGCCATCTCACCAGCCCCAATAGGGAATTTCTTAATTAGTGATTGATGTGGTAGGGCTTTGCCCATTGTGAGTGGTGCTATTCCTAGGCTGGTGGTCCTGGATTCTATAAGAAATCAGGCTGACCAAGCCATGGGGAGCAAGCCGGTAAGCAGCATCCCTCCATGGCCTCTGCATCGGCTCTTGCCTCCAGTTTCTGGCCCTGATTAAAAGTTCCTGTCCTGACTTCCTTCAATGATGGACTATGGTGTGGAAGTACAGCATATCCTAGGGAGAAAACCAACCCTTTCTCTCCATCTTGCCTTTGGTCATGGGCATCATTCTAGGAATAGTAACACTAAAACTTTGTCTCAAAAAATAAGATGAAACACGGTTGAGGTAGACACCCGACAGTGATCATTGATGTCTGACCTACACCTAAACAGACAGACAGACAGACACACACACACACACACACACGTACACATTTCATATACCATATGGCCAACAAAGGGTTATTGCCTAAGTAAAATGAACAGATTAATCAAGGAGGTATTCAGGAAAAGATGAAATTTTCATTTGGTTGGTTTTGTTTGGTGTATGTGTGTGTGTGACAGGGATCCCCACCTAGCCAAGACTGGCCTCATATTTGTAATCCCGTCTCTGTTTTCCAAGTACTAGGACTACAGACATAATCTATCACCTCTTGGGAAAGGTGAATTTTGAGAAAGTTTTGTTAACAGCTAAAGCATAAAAAGCCCATTCTAGAAAGAGTTAACCTAACATTCAGTTGAATATAGGGATAAAGAAACACTTTAAGTTGCCTAGGACAGAGTATTCACGCAGGAGACATAAAAGTTACATTGGAACAGGACTATTCCTGGCCAGACCTAGGCAACCAGTATGAAGTAGGGCAAACACATGGAAAGCTGGCAAAGTGGATGAATGGGGTATTTTCAGCTTCTGATGAGCAGGCATTTGAAGGCTGAGATCCCAGCCCTGCTACGGGCTCCTTATGGCTCCTACAGTTCTAGCCTTCATGTCAACACAGTCTGTCCCAGCATGCACCAGGATGAATCCCAGCATGCACCAGGATGAATCCCAGCATGCACTAGGATGAAGGGATCCGGGCAGGATATGGCAGTCTAGCTGAACTGCAGAGTCAGATAGGAGAGCTCAAGAAGGCTAAGGCCACTGGAATTGATTGACAAATGAGAAAAGCAACCTGGAAGAAGTTCTAGAAGTCTCCAAGTCCTCGGAAGAACTATAAAATGCATATGCTAGAAGGAAAAATCCTATAAGTCCAGGAAATAACAACTATCAAAGAGAGATAAACACAGGAAACTACCAGGTTAGTCACGCTAGAGTTTGCCCAGGATTGGCAAAGAAATCTGAGTTCAGATATGACATGGTTAAAAAGCTTAAAGATGTCAAGCTGATCTGAAACTAAATTGACTTCTTCACCAAAATAAATGATCTTTAAAGGGACCCCAAAAATTTAGAGCAACATTATAACATTTGTAATGTCTAGAATTCAACTGAAATCATTAGTTATGTCAAACCCAAAGGATGTAGCATATGATAGGGGTGGGGTATCAGTGAATAGAAGCAAATCTAGAGAGGATGACAATGAATGAGCAGATAAAGACTTTTTTTGTTTGTTTGTTTTTGTTTTTGTTTTTCGAGACAGGGTTTCTATGTGTAGCTCTGGCTGTCCTGGAACTCACTCTGTAGACCAGGCTGGCCTCAAACTCAGAAATCCGCCTGCCTCTGCCTCCCGAGTGCTGGGATTAAAGGCATGCGCCACCATGCCCGGCCTTACTTATTTATTTGTTTATTTATTTATTATTTTTTTAGATAAAGACTTTTAAATACGTTCTTGGGTGTGTTAAAGGATTTCAGAGAAAGCATGAGTGCAATCACTGAGCATGAGTGTGATGACCGAGTAACTGAAAAGTTACTAAAGGCAACAAACTGAAGCCAGAACATCCAACAACTCCCCAAAATGTAATCAGGCTCAAAAGCATATTCCACACAGTAGGAAAGGTTGGTGAGTTTAAAGACAGTGAAGGAGAAGAACTTCTAAATCAAGGCACATGATGTGGGGAGGCCAAGAGAAATGCAGAGGCCCAGTGCTCAGGTGACAGGATTACCAGAGAGAGTGGAGCAGAGGGTGAGAGTACAGGAAGAGTACTTAAGAGACAGACTTTCTGGGCCTGGAGAGATGGCTCAGTGGTTAAGAGCACTGACTGCTCTTCCACAGGCCCTGAGTTCAATCCCCAGCAACCACATGATGGCTCACAGCCATCTGCAATAGGATCTGATGCCCTCTTCTGGTGTGTCTGATGACAGCTACACTGTACTCATATACATAAAAAAATACATAAATAAATCGAGAGAGATATTAACATCTCAATTTTGTAAAAAAGAGAGAGAATATATACATACATACATGTCTATGTGTGTGTGTGTGTGTGTGTGTGTGTGTGCGCACGCACATACACGTATCTTAAGGGAGAAAAAAATCCAATAAAAACTACACAAGAATCAAGAAAGTAATGTTTCACATGACACATAAAATGCTATCATATTTAAATTCAAGCCACGGTATGTTGGAAAACAAATTCTGTAAATTTGAGAAACTTTTTTTAAAAATCAAAGCTAGTAAGGCATCAGTGAAAGTAAACAGAGTAATAGAGAGTTCTTAATCCAAAATAAAAGAAGAAAATAAAACAAGACAAATAAACTGACTCACTACTGTAACTTTAATTTTTTCAAAACCTATTTTTAATGATGGTTCTTAAATGCTTTAACCTCCCTTCAGCCCACCACTCACAGAGGTAGTGGAAAAGAAAGGATACGGGGAAAGTGGACCTATTTAAAGAGGTTCTTTGGAGCAACTTCCATCTGTGTTGTCTAGAAATCGGCAGTTCAGTTCATAGGTCAAGAGGCAGCGGCAGCTCAAACCACTTGCAAACACTTCTCGGATACACCAGCGGTCCAGTTCAGTAGAGTTGGGATAGCAAACACGAATCAGCAGCAGTGGCACTACCTAGCAGAGACAGCCAGGCCCCAGCCTCAGCTCCAGTCAGCAGGAGGGACCAGGAGGAACACCAGAAGTTCTAGACTGTGCCCCTCCCAGGGAAGCACAGATCAGTGAAGATTCAAGACCAACAAGAGTTACACAGCTAGCTTTATAAGCAAAGCCTAGCTCAGCCTCTGTCACTGTTCATCAAGTTCTATTTATACCCTCCCAAAATCATAAGTCTGCCACATGTCTTACCTTAGCACGTGTGTCTGTCTCAGCTGACATCACTGCCAGTCAGCCTAAGTTTGAGGAAGCGACAAGAAACTACAGAACACCACCAGAAGGTTTTTTTTTTTGTTTTTGTGTTTTTTTGTGTTTTTTTTTTTGTTTTGTTTTGTTTGGCACGTTTCTCTCTATGGAGTCCTGACAAATGGAGCTCAACTATGCAATGTAAGTTGGACCAATACATGCATGTTGTTAGCGAAGAATCTTTCATCACATGTCCTTTCATGTGCTTGCTTTAGCAGAACATCTTGTCTCCTGTGTCTGCTTCAGCGAAATGTTCCTTCATGTGTTTGCCCCAGCAAAACATCATCCAACACAACTGACTCTCCAAAGAACCCTTAAGTTTCCACTTCACACTACAGCTATGTAGCTAGAATCTTAATTATATGAAATGAAATGCATAAGACCATCTATTAAAAGGCAAATTTTACCATACTTCAGAGCAAAGGGAGAGAAAATGCTGTACTTTCTATAAGACTTTTTTGTTATTTTTGTTTTGGGGTTTTGTTTGTTTGTTTTGAGACAGGGGTTCTCTGTGTAGCCTTGGCTACCCTAGAAGGTCACTCTGCAGACCAGGATGGCCTCAGACTCAGAAGTCCACCTGCCTCTGCCACCAGGGTGCTGGGATTAAAGGTCTGCATCACCATACCCAGCTATATAAGACTCTTTTTTTAAAGTTTAGCCTTGACCTCCTGTCTCCATTTTCCAAATTCTGGGATTACAGGTGTGTGCCACCATGCCTGGCTTATTATTTTAGTATTTTAATGTTATTATTTTAACATTATATTTTAATATAAATTCATATCTCTTGGTTAGACATAGTTTATTTCACCATAAATTGTGCTGAAATTTGATTAGCCATGTGAAGGTATTGAGAGGAGAGGTCATAGAGGCTCCACCTGCACAAAGGGACTAATTAAGTTTCCACAAAGGTGGTTGGTTATTTGAGAGTGTGTTGGTTATTATTCTAGTGGATTAGTTGTCATGAGAGTGTGTTTATTGTTATTAGAGTGGGTTGGTTATTATGAGAGTGGGTTGGCTGTTGTGAAGTGGGTTGGTTATCATGAGAGTGGGTTGGTTGTCATGAGGTAGGTTGGTTGTCATGAGGTGGGTTGGTTATTATGAGAATGGTTACTACAGTGTGCAGCTTCCACACCTCACACTTTCAACTCCTCTCTAGTCCCACTCAGGCAAGTGACACCCTCCCACTATGAAGTCCTCATCAGGTAGCAGGTGATGGTAGGATGTTTGTAGACTCCCAGAACTCTGAGCTCAATACTTCTCTTTTCTCAGAGATTTTATTACAGCAACTGATAATTAGCTAAGACAGACCTGTATGGTAGACAGTAAAGGAGGGGCTGAAAAGATGTCTCATTGATTGTGCTGCTCTTGCAGAGAAACTTGGTTCAGTTCCTAATGCTTACACTGGGTGGCCCTCAACCAACCCCAGCTCCAGGGGCTCTAACACTTTCTTCCAGCCTCAGCCAGCACCCGAACACACATGCACATACCCACAAATAAACATGTACAGACTCACAACTGAAAGCGAAATGAATACTTCTAAAGTAAAAGAAAAGTATTTCAAACAAACACTATTCTAAAAAAGCTAGAGAAAGAGGGCGATGAGTTATCAAAGTACATTTCACAGAAAAAAATATTCCCAGAGATAAAGAGAGGTATTTTGTTATGATTGAAGGGTGAACCCATCGGGGGTACAAATGGTACACAGGGTGCATGATCTAGTGACAAAGCTTGACAGTACAAAGAAAAAGAAATTACAGGTCTGCAGGTGGAAAGAGAGAGAGAGAGAGAGAGAGAAAGGAAGAAAGGGAGAAAGAAAGGAAGAAAGAGAGAAAGATAAGATGAACAATATAAAAAGTATATCTGTGTATTTTAACATTCCTGTCCTAGAACTTGGAAGAACCAAAGAGACAGAAAATCACTAAGGATAAGGAGGGCTCAAATCACACTATCAACCAATCAATTCTATTGATATTTCTAGAACAGTCCACACAACAACTGCAAAATACATGCTCTCTTCAAGGAATATTTTATCTTAGAGGACACAGGAACACACACTAGATTATAAATCAACTTTCAATAAATTTAAAGTGTCCAAAGTATATCATGCATGGTCTCTGACCAGAATATAATTGAATTAAATCAGAAAGCAATTACAAGAAAATCTGCAAAATCCTCAAATTTGGAAACAAAACAAAAGACATTTTAAAAAGCCTACAGGTCAATTTAGGCAATATTTTGGTGAGTTAAGAAATATATTGGAGCCGGGCAGTGGTGGCACACACCTTTAACCCTACCGCTCAGGAAGACAGAGGTGGGCAGTGTGAGGCCAGCCTGGTCTACAGGTTGAGTTCTAGGACAGTCACGGATACACAGAGAAACCCTGTCTCAAACAAACATAAAGATAGATAGATAGATAGATAGATAGATAGATAGATAGATAGATGATTGATAGATTCATCATCTATAGATGATGCTAGACGATAGATGGATGGTACATAAACTCATGCCTAATGAGAAATTTGTAACTTTAATGCCAACATTGGGAAATGAAGAATGGAGGGCTGGAGAGATGGCTCAGCAGTTAAGAGCACTGACTGCTCTTCTAGAGGTCCTGCGTTCAATTCCCAGCAACCATATGGTGGATAATTAGCTAAGACAGAGGGATTTGATGCCCTCTTATGGTGTGTCTGAAGACAGCTACAGTGTACTCACATACATAACATAAAAATAAACCTTTGAAAAAGAAAAAGAGAAAATGAAGAACGGCTTAAATCAATGATCTGGCTGGGAGTGGGAGCACACTCTTTAGTTTCAGAACTGTGGAGGCAGAGACAGGCAGAGCTCTGTGAGTTCAAGGCCAGCCTGGACTAAAGTGTGAGTTCCAGACCAGCAAGGTCTCACAGTAGACCCCTGTCCAGAAATATTTTTTTAATTAAAATAAAAATCAATAATTTAGGCTCTGCCTTAACAAAACTAGGGAAGAAAGATAAGCAAGCCAAACCTCAGGTAAATGGAGGTAAGAAAAGGAGGTAAGAAAGGAAATCTTATATAACAGAAAACAACAAAGAGAATAAACCTAAAAGGTCGTTGTTTGAAAAAAAATCAATGAAATAAACTAGCAAAATGAATGAAAGTAGAAAAGGACAAAACCATAAAAATAAATGTCAATAATAATCTAGAGGACAGAACTACAGACCATATAGTCATTGTGAGAAATAATAAAGGGTCATTATTTCCTAGTCAGGCTTCAGTGGCTGTAATAAAGACCATGACCCAGAAGCAACTTGGGGAGGAAAGGGTTTCTTAGGCTTCTGTATCCTGGCCATAGTCTATTGAGGAAAGTAGAGGCAGGAACCCGTAGGCAGGAACCCGTAGGCAGGAACCTGTAGGCAGGAACCTGTAGGCAGGAACTGAAGCAGAGGCCATGAAGGAACACTGTTTACTGGCTTGCTTCCCCTAGCTTGCTTGGCCTGCTTTCTTATACAACCCATGACCACCAGCTGGCATTGTCCACAGTGAACTGGGCCCACCCACATCAATCGTTAATCAAGAAAATGCTCTACATACTTACCCACAGGCCATCTGAGGGAAATATTTCTCCACTGAGGTTTCTGTTCCCAAATAACTCTAGCCTGAATCGAGTTGCCATCATCAAACAACCACCAGGATTTATGAACTGTGTTTGGCCAATAAATCCAGGAACCTAGGTGAAATATATAGTGTATTAAAGAAATCAGAATCATTGTTTAAGATATTCTGCTAAATGCAAGGCCTGGGTAGGTTAAATAATGAATTCTTTCAAAATTAAAAGGAAGAAACAGATGCTAATCTTCACCATACTCCTTCAGGAAACACAGGAAACAATTCCCAACTTGTCTGTGTGCCTGTCTGTCTGCCTGTTTGTTGAGAAAGGGTCTCACTACATAGCTCAAGCTAATTTTGAACTAGAGCTGCCTCCGTCTCCCAAGAGCTGAGATGAGAGGTGAGTACCAGCATGCCCGGATTCTTTGTTCCAGTTTGGTTTCTTGTAGGTGACAGAATTCATCACACCTTCCATTTTAGGGCTAGAATCCCCAGCATTGCTGCGACCATCTGTCATGAGAGATCATGAGATATGAACTCCAGGTCCAAGAAGCCAGAGGGAAGACTGAATTTCCTTCCAGCCTTGCTACTGAAGACATTCCAACGTCATTGTGACAGGAAGTGGAAGTCATTGAGTATGCAATCAAAATGTGACTGCAAAAGTTTACAGAGGGCCCTGGAGAGATGGCTCAGTGGTCAAGAGCAATGGCTGCTCTCCCAGAGGACCTGGACCTGACTCCCAGCACCACAGGTGCCTCACAACCATGTGTATGTAACTCAAGTAGTGCACGCCTTTAATGCCAGCACTCAGGATGCAGAGGCAGGTGATCTCTATGAGTTTGAGTCTGGCTTCCTTTATATAGTGAGCACCAGGACAGCTGTACTGGCTAGTTTTGTGTCAACTTGACACAGCTGGAGTTGTCACAGAGAAAGGAGTTTCAGTTGGGGAAGTGCCTCTATGAGATTCAACTGTAAGGCATTTTTTCAATTAGTGATCAAGGGGAAAGGCCCCTTGTGGGTGGGACCATCTCTGGGCTGGCAGTCTTGGGTTCTATAAGACAGCAGGCTGAGCAAGCCAGGGGAAGCAAGCCAGTAAATAACATCCCTCCATGGCCTCTGCATCAGCTCCTGATTCCTGACCTGCTTGAGTTCCAGTCCTGACTTCTTAGTGATGAACAGCTGTATGGAAGTGTAAGCCGAATAAACCCTTTCCTCCCCAACTTGCTTCTTGGTCATGATGTTTGTGCAGGAATAGAAACCCTCACTAAGACAAATTGGTACCAGCAGAGTGGGGTATTCCTGTGACAACCTGACCATGTTTTGGGGAGGACTGTGGAAGGACTTTGGAACTTTGGGCCATAAGATCCATTCTGTGTTAAGAGCCCTGTGGGATGTTGTGTAGGAGCTTGGAAGATAATGTTGAGAACAGTGCAGAAGATGGAGGCCTGGCTTGTGAAATTTCAGCGGGAACATTAAAGACTCTTTTCAGGGCCATTGTTGTTACTTTGTGAAGATTCTGTGGTTCTGGTTAGCTGGGGCTGAAGGGTCAGCTGTGATTAACAAGATACCAGAACTACTAAAGCAAAAACTTTGCATTACTGGGACTATTGATGCTGGTTAGCTGGAGCTAAGAAGTTAGTGGTGATTAAGAAGAGACCAGCATCAATGAGGTGACATCTTCTGGGAAATGTTTTCTGAAAGCACAAGGAAGCTGTGTTCCAGAGATAGCCATGGTTGTACCTTGTGCTGTGACTGGACTTGGTAATGTGTAAGAGTTACCTAGGTGGTATTGGTTTTGGAGGCATGAAGGGGTCATGCAGAGCAGCTGAGGCCACGGAAGCACTGTGAGAGGCCATGGAAGGCCATTGGTGAAGGTGCAGCCTCAGTTGCAATTGATGGCCCAGGACTGAAGGGGTCATGCAAAGGAGTTGAGGCTTGGCACCATGAAGAGAGCCTATGAGAGGCTAGTGTTGAAACCTAGTTACAGTAGAAGACACCAGCGTTTTGGAGATGCCAATACCATGAGATGACCACCAAGAACAGTAGCAGCAATGGAGTACAGCAGCTGGAGCCTAGAAGACAAGGTGTGTGGTACAAAGGGCATGGCTGGAGAAGTGACCCAAGCCCTTGGAGGAGCCCAGAAGATCGTGAGTTGGATCCCAGACATTGGACGGTTGGAGATTGATTTTTTTTTGCTTTTGATTGTAACTGTGCTCTGATATTTTTCCCTCTTGAAGGAAGTTTTTTAAGTGAATCCCACAGTTAAGAGACTTTGAATTTTAAACGATACTGGATATTTTAAAATGATCGAACTTTGAATATGTAAAGACTGTGGGACTTTTAAAGTTATTTCTTGGGGATGAATGAGAACTAAGGATTGAGGCTTACTAGTGATGTATTTGTGTGTCAAGTTGACAAGGGGTCAATTGTACTGGCTAGTTTTGTGTCAACTTGACACAGCTGGAGTTATCACAGAGAAAGGAGTTTCAGTTGGGGAAGTGCCTCCATGAGATCCAACTGTAAGGCATTTTCTCAATTAGTGATCAAGGGGGAAAGGCCCCTTGTGGGTGGGACCATCTCTGGGCTGGCAGTCTTGGGTTCTATAAGACAGCAGGCTGAGCAAGCCAGGGGAAGCAAGCCAGTAAATAACATCCCTCCATGGCCTCTGCATCAGCTCCTGATTCCTGACCTGCTTGAGTTCCAGTCCTGACTTCCTTAGTGATGAACAGCTGTATGGAAGTGTAAGCCAAATAAACCCTTTCCTCCCCAACTTGCTTCTTGGTCATGATGTTTGTGCAGGAATAGAAACCCTGACTAAGACACCAGCCAAGGCTGGACAGAGAGACCATGTCTCTCCATCCCAACCCCTGAAAAAAACAATTTTAAATACAAAACCAGAAATAACTGAAAAGTTGTAAGAATATTTTTAGTGAAAGACTGAATAAATCTTAGCCCCAAATTAAAGCTTTTTAAGCTTTGTAAAATCAGAGTGTCTTTAGCAATCTTTTGTTTTACTTTCTCTTTTTATTTTTGCATGTATATTTATGTCTGGTGTGTATGTGTACATGTGTTAAGTGTGTGTATAATTGTGGTGGCCTGAAGTTGAGGCTGAGTGTCTTCCTCATTCAATCTCCTCTTTGTTTACTGAGGCAGGGTCTCTCTGGGAGCCCTGAGCTTGCTGACTCCAGCGAATCTAGCAAACAGCTCTGCTGCCTGGCTTCTGTGTGGGTTCAGGGGGTCCAAACTCCAGCCCTCACACTTACACGGTGAGCATCCTCTCCAGAGGCCTCTCCCAGCCCTGAAAAAAAAAAGTAAACTTTTTATAATGAATAACATTTGTCTATTTAGTTTTTTTTTTCCTTTGATACAGGGTTTCTCTGTATAGCCCTGGCTGTCCTGGAACTGACTCTGTAGACCAGGCTGGCCTTGAACTCAGAAATCTGCCTTCCTCTGCCTCCCAAGTGCTGGGATTAAAGGCATGTGCCACTACCACCCGGCTACATTTGTCTATTTAGTAAGAATAAAGTTTTAAGAAAATAATACTTCTGTAATTTTAATTGTATTCATACTCTTTATCTATATAATTTAAATCTGTATGCAATGCAAAAAATTTTCTCACCAATATGAAGACTATGACAATGTTAGGCCATCAAGATGCCTCACAGATAAGGACGCTTGCTGTTAAGCCTGGTGACCTGACTTCAATCCCTGGGATTCACAGGGTAGAAGGAAAAAGACCATAAGTTGTCCTCTGACTCCCACATGCACACTACACACGTACACACAAAATAAATAAGACTTTAAGATAAGAATATTTACTGATTCTCTTCCATTTAACCATATATTCCTACATTAGCCAGTAAATAAATAAATTTAAGAATTGAAAAATCAAGACTTACAGATTGGTCAAAGAGAAGTTAAGCTGTTTCTTATTCACACAGGACAACATTGTGTACCTATTAAGTACTAATCAATTTACCAAAAAAGGATATGAGATTAATAACTGGCCTTGGTAGGATCACAGAGAACAAGATCAATACACAAAATCAATTGCATTCTGAACACTGGCAGGAAACAAGTAGAAAGTAAGCCGTAAAATGCCTTTCATAATAGCAACAAAATACGTGACACCATACCAAGGAACGGATTCTATAATGCATGTAGAAGACTTGTAGCTGCGAGCTGGAGAGGTGACTCAGCACTGAAGAGCACTGGCTGTTCTTCAAGAGGACCAGGGTTCAATCGCCAGCACTCACATGGCAGCTCACGACCATCTGTAACTCCATCTCCAGGGGATCCAATGCTGTTTTCTGGCTTCTGTAAGCACCAAGCTCATACACAATGCACATACATGCAGGAAAATACCCGTACACATACATACAATGCAGGTAAAACAACCATATACATATACACACAAAAAACAACCTTAAAACAAACAAACAAACAAGACTTGTACACTAAAAACTATAGAGGTCTGCTGAAAGAAATATGAGATCTGCCATATTTAAAAAAAAAAAAACAACTTGGTATTATTAAGCTGTCAGCTCTGCCCAAATTGATCTACAGATTCAACAGTCTCTCTCTCTCTCTCTCTCTCTCTCTCTCTCTCTCTCTCTCTCTCTCTCTCCACTTATTCCTATTTTATTTGTGTGTATGTATGATGTCTAAGTGAGTGAACATCACAAGTATGCAGGGGTTCTCTGAAGCCAGAAAGGGGCACTGGATCCCCTAGAGCTGGAGGCACATGCAGCTGTGAGCCGCCCCACATGGGTGCTGAGAGATGAATGAGGTCTTCTACGGGTGCAGTGAGCACTCCTATTGGAACCAGCTCTCCAGCCCTCAGCACCTTTTCTTTTTAAACAACTGTTTGGGGGCTGGGGAGATGTTGAAGTGCATAAGAGCACCTACTCTGCAAACATGAAGACCTAAGTTCGAATCCCCAGTGTCCACATAAGAAGCTGAGCATGGCTGCCTGCTCCTGTAACCCCGAATTGAGGGACAGAGACAGGAGGGCTCTGAGTATTTACTGCCAGTCAATCCAGCTGAAACTAGTAGGATTCTGGTTCGGTGAGAGACCCTGTCTTTAAAAGAGAGGGTGGGTGCAGTGTGGTGGAGAAAGGCTCCCAACGTAGACTTCTGATGTACACACACACACACACACACACACACACACACACACACACACTCAGATTCGTTTGAACTGTGAGTAACAGCCCTCATCTGCTTTCCCACATTAGTGGCAAAGCTGAGGACTTAGGGCAGGAACCATATGGCCCACAAGGTCTTAAGTGACATCTGGTCTGTACAGAAATAGTTTGCTGACCTCACAATGCTGAATGCCTGTGTATAACATACTGCTACTACAGTTCTTAGCCCACCAGGCACAAGGTCGCCACAATCCCTACTCCTCATTACAGCATATTAGAACACAGGTACACCCAGAGTCACTCTAGAAACAATCTTTAATCCCTTCTAATTTCTTTAAAAAACATAAATTGTCCGCAAATTACAGCACTTCATAATTAATAGTAGGGTACTTGCGACATCCTTCACAATTCCTCACAAAGCCGCCATTGAAAACTGGTCCTACTGGAAAGAAGATAATTATACATTAAAGTTGGATGGTGTGTAAATATGCAAATGAGGCATCATAAGTCTTGTTTAACCCACTTTATAAACGAGGAGGCTCACTGACAAGTGCATCTGCTAGAGCCTGCGAGAGGCAGAAAGGCTAACTGGTTAGGACGGGGAAACCAAAGGGACAGTGGAAGGGAGAGCTAAATGAGTGGTGGTGGGCTGGTCAGCCCACCACCATAGGAAAGTCTGGTGGTGGATTGGTTGGGGATAGTAACAATAGGAAAGTCTGGGTTCTTACATAGGATTGCCCTAGATATGGTGGGACATTTGTGAAGAAATATCGATTCAGCCATTGTAAACAAAGGTTATAAGTTCCATTTGCAAGTATTTAAAACCATGCATTTATTTTTACTTTATTTTTATGCTGTACACTCACGGTGTACAGCAGGCTGGCCTCAAACTCATCAGCCACCTGCTCCCACCTTCCAAGTGCCGGAATTAAAGGCATTCACCCCCGTGCCCAGGACCAGTGCTTTTCAAATTGATGAGCTTCAAAACCATCCGGTTGCCTTTGTCTTCTGATGCTAGGATGAAATCACCAATGCTCAGTGATGTACCAAAAAAAGGCAGGAGCCTGTGGTCTAGAAAGGCTAAACAGCATAGTGTCGTGGTCCACCTCAGTGTGGCATAGCAGCAGGAAGGGCTGTGTGCAAATGAGAATGTGTATGAACGGGGAGGCAGGAAAGTGGGAGGTATCCAGGGTCCCTCCCTTGGGGTAGCCCATCAGCCCTGCAACAGCTACATGAATGAATCTCTTTCAGAGGTGGTTTGCCCCACCCCTTCAACAGCATTGCCCTGAAGATAAGCTTCTGCGGCTGAACCTTTGAGAGAGCCTTCCAAATCCTAGCTCTGATGTCACACACTTTTGGTGGTGAGTCTAGTGCCTAACGGCTGAGCCACCTCTCCAGCCTAGAGCCCTGGTGTCTTCTTAGAACGCAGGTTCTCAGACGGCAATGTGAGAGTAGAGGAACAACGGCCTACAGTTGTTCTTTTCTTCTCTGCTTGTGTGTGTATGTGTGGTGTATGTGCGTTAGTGCTTGGGTGCATGTGTGTGCTTGCTTGCATGTTTATATGTATGCATGTGAACACATAGAGGTTGATTTCAAGTCCTTTTCTCTATCGACCTCCGTTGCGGTTTTAAACTAATTATTTTCTGTGTGTGCTAACACCCCAAATGCACATGTTTTAGGTCAGAGGACAGCTCTTAGGAGTCGGTTCTCCCCTTCCCCCTTATTGAGGCAGGGTCTCTCTTGTCTCTATCATGCTGTGTCTGCCAGGCTAACTGGCCCCTCAAGCTTCTCCGGAGTTCTTGTGTATCCATTTCCCATCTCCGTGTAAGAGTGCAGAGACAACATATGCCTGTCGTTGCATCGGCTTTTAACGTGGGTTCTCAGGATCACACTCGGATCCCCAGTCCTGTGTGGCGAGCACTTTCACCCACCGGCACAGCTTGCCAGGTCAACTCTCCCCTTTGATTTTGAGACAGGGACTTTCACCAGCTAAGGGCTGGTCATTTTGGCTAAACTCACACTGGCCAGCAAGTGCTCCAGGATCCAACAGTTTCTACCTCAACAGTGCTGGTTACAGGCGTGAGGAACAGTGGTCCTCCCTTTATAATAAGAGTACTGGAGACTCAGAGCAGCAAAAGCACAGACATTAGTTGTTTTTGTTTGTTTGTTTGTTTGTTTGTTTGTTTACCTTGCCAAGTCCAGCATCAGCTTAGAGAGAAGATCAAAATGGCTGGTATGCTGGTTTGGGGCAAGACACATGTTCTGAACTGGCCTGAGTTCTTTGGGGAGGTGTCCAGTATTGCCCTCTTCCTTCTCCTCCTCTTCCTCCTCACCCCACTCCTCAGTTCCCCATCCTTTTGGTTCACAACAAGAAGCCTTATCTAATGTATATTCTGGGGCTCAAGATTCCCTCCTTCTCTGATACATTGGCTCAACCACAGAGCAGACTGCCTGGAACTTGTCAACCCTAGGATGGACAGAGAACGCCTAGAGAAGCAGTAGCCAGCTAGGGAGGGCAGGGGCCTATGCTTCTCTGGTGTGTTCTAAGCACACCTCATGCTGAAAATGGATCCCAATAGCTATTTCTAACCCAGGGCACATCACACCTGTCTCTTTCCTGGTGTTCGGGGTCAAACTGAAGTCCCCATATTTGCATGGCAAACACTTTGCTTCACAGAGCCACATTCTGCATTTTTAACAAGCTCCCAGGTGATTCTGAGATGGCTGATTTGGGGACATTTTCTGCAGCAAGGTAGTAAAAGTGACTAATGAAAACCCGAGAGTGGAAGGTGAGGGGGCTTCTGCTAGAGAGTGGCTTTCATGCAGCCAGAAGAGGCTGTCCATCATCCATCCTGTCAAGATGTGCTGTGGTGTAGATCCTGACTGTCCCCTAAGGCCTGTGTGGCAGAAGCTTGATGGTCACCTTGGCACAATTGGTATGTTGTAGAAATCTTTAAGCCTGGTTGAAAATCTGGTTATGAGTCTGTGTCCTTGAACAGGATACAGGGACCCTGTTCATTTCCCAGGAATTCCGAGGTTAGCACCAACCATACCTCCCCTGTCTCACCACAGCCTCCAAAGCAATAGTGAACCAAACCAACCATGAACTGAAACCTCTGAAACCATGGGCAAAATAACCTTTCTTTCTTATAAATTGGTTTCCTCCATCATTTTATCGTAGTAACAGAAAGTTGGCTAACGCAAGGAAAGATAGCAAAAAAAGCTTATAATCTTTTTAAATCAATATTTATTTTAATGTGTGTGAGTTCTTTGTCTGCATTTATGTATGTATACCACATGTGTGCAGTGCTCCTGGAGGCCAGTAGAGGGTGTCAGATGCCCTGGAGCTGGAGTTACAAACTGCTGTGAGCTGCCATGTGGGTGCTGGGAACTGAACCTGATCCTCTCTCTGCAAGAGCAGTAAACGCTTTTAACCTCTGAAGCAGCTCTCCGGCTCTGAGCGTTTGCAATTTTGAGGAGATTATCAGTGCAGAAAAGATGATGATCCAGAACAATCAAGTACACAGAAGAGGGGCTGGAGAAAGACATGGGAGAAAGAAAGAGAGAAGAGAGGGGGAGAGAATGTACTGTCATTAAGTGCTGAGGAATACTAAGCTTCAACGATAGCTCATTGTATTCTTTGTAACTCATGGGTCCTGATGGGTCCAAGGCTCTTCCCTTGCTTTGTCTGTTCTCCTCACCCAGCTTCCTTTAGGTCAGAGGACATAGTTTCTAGGCCCGTTCAGAGCTTCACCATCCCTTCTGCTAGAAAGCCCTCTCATCCTATTACCATAGGGCCACCTTAAGAGCTGAGTGTGTATATGACCCAGAGTCCTCTCCCTGTGGTTGATTGGTCCAGGTGTAGACTCCTGATCCTAGTTCAGCCAAATATATTTCGTCCCTGGGATTAGTCAACTAGGAATCTGTCAGTGTCAAAAGTTATCGGGTACAAAATCTGCTAGTTGTTGGCAGTTGTCTTAGAAACCTGCACCAAGAACAATTAAAGACAGGTGATGCAAGAGAGCCCTGGCAGAAGTCCCGTCCTCACCCAGCTATTCCTGAGCCCAGCTACATCCCTTCCTTTCCCGTGAATTGGTTATTCAATAGTCCCTTCCATGACCCAGAGATTTCCCACTATTGCCTAGGTGAGCTTGAGTCCCTTACACAGAATCCTGAGTAAGGCCTGCCAACCCTTTCCGTGCACGGCCCCAGCCCCATGCCACCTGCCCTCCGGCCTCCACCCTTTGTACCACAGCTTTCCCCGGGTATGCCCACAGTACACCACCAGGCCCAGACCAGCTGGTGGCAAGGACCATCAACTCTAGTGTTAGTCTTGGTGGATGTTAATGTGTCACTGAGCACCAATGTACCAAATGGCTGTGTCATGGCAACAGCAGAAGGGAGCCCACAGAAGCCTCATCGTTGGCACGCTGGGGCCTCCACTGGCAGATTGCTGAGACCCTGGGGGCAGAAGTTAATTTGCATAACTATTTGCAATGCACAGTTTCTTTTTTATTCACTCAAGCTAAATTAAATTCATTTTGGAATTCTCAGAGTTGCTTGTTGACGGTTCCCAATGGGGTGAGGCCCTGGGTACATTTTCCCAAATCTAAAGCCGCTTTTGTCTCCAGTTCCCCAACACTTCAAGTCCTCAAGAGTCTCAGATATCAGGTAATACTTTCTCTCTGCACAGTTTTTGAAGATTCGCAGTGGGGGTAAAATTAACTCTTTAACTGCTGGGAAATTTTTTTATTGTTAATCTGCTGTTCTACAAAAATAAAAATATCACTAGAACCTTGTGCCCCACCCAGTGGACAAACATACACAAACATGCACATACATGTGCACACACACAAATGAGCACATGTGAATATAGACACACACACATATAGATATAGATATAAAGACAGCATACACATGTACACACATACACACAGCACACACACACACACAATTACACAAATACTCTGGCCTAGCTGCTCATGAGAGGCCACCTCCCACCACTTCTTCTGTAGGCAGAAATGCCGGTGTTCATAGCTGTCACTCTGAGGAAGACAGCAGCTGTGTTATTCTATGATTTATAGAACAGATTTGCATTTCCTTGCCTTTGAAGCTTGCCCATAATCTGCCACATAAATATTTGAAAGACAGGGTGGTGGAAACAGACTTACGCAGCTTAATCGAACACTTGGCAGGTAGAATCTTAGGACTAGGGCTCATTTCAAACACCCCCATTGCCCCAGGGCCCTTAGGGTTGTACGTACAAAATTGAAATTCAATGTTTTAACCCTATCCTACAGTCAAAAGATTACTTAAAGAGAAAGCCAGAAGAGCGCCTGCTGGAAGACAACTCTTGTTCTGTGACTGGTCTCCTAGGCCAAAAACCTGCCGTATTCCCTGCCCTGTTCCAGGAATTGGGAACCACTCTAGACGCACCCCTGTGTGGTTGAGTAGAGACCTGACTGAGCTCTGTAGCAGACTGTCCCTATGATGAATCAAATTTCTAGGTGCACAGGAAACCAGGGCCCCTTCTCAGGAGGCAGCCCCCTGGGTTTTCACACATCTGCCCTGAGCCCTTTCATAGCACAAGACACAGAGAACAACTTTCACTGGCTTCAATTAGGTGACTACAACCAGACTGTCATTCAGACCATGGTAAGATCTAAGTCTTACCTTAAAACACCCACTGAAGCTGCTTTTACCTAATTATGCGAGCCAAACATATGCACTTTTATTTCTACAGAAGTCCTATTTATATGCGACGGGGTAAGTACCAAATGGGAAACGACACTCATTGATTCAATAATCATTTGTTGGCCCTCCATCTGTCCTTAAAGAGGAAGCAACATTTGCTTTAAGACAAATCAAGAATGCCAATCACAGCCTAGGCCCCTTATCAGATGTGGGGAGGAGGCAGGAAGAAGTGTCCTGGTGTAGAAGACAATGTGACGATTCAGAAGTGAGGGAGGCAATGCCATCCTGAGCCCCAGATGACTTAGTCTACCCCACTTTGAATTCTGAGTCCAGGACCTCTTGTAACTAGGTCATCTTTCTGGCCTCTATTTTCTCATTTGCAAAACAAGGTTGGCTTAACGACCACCACACCCCTCTTGTGCTGATTTCCTAAGCCCCTTGGGTAGAGAACCAGGATTCGGGACTTCACTGCATGCTGCAGCAGTGCCTTCCCAGCCCATCCCCCACCTCTACCTGTGTTCAGAATTGGGACTAGCCCAGAGAGGAGAGGAGTAGGGAGGCTAGTGACAGAAGTCAAACTGGGACCCTCTTGAGAAAGTTCAACTTTATGATCCCTACTGCCACCAGCCACCCTGGAAGTAACCCGTCCAAACTCCTTACCCTGAATAACAAACAATCCTGCCCTCGGGTCCCAGACATTCTGTCTTGTTGAGGGCAGAAGCTCTTCAGTTCTGTAGACTTTCACACATTAAGAGACAAAGGCCAGGAAGGCCAGCTATGTGCAGCTGCGAGAAGGATTTCTTCAGGGCTCACAGAAAAGGGGACACAGAGGACTGGGCCACACCAGCATGTTGGTGACCTGGAGCACGGGAGAGGGCCTTAGACTGATGTCGCCTCATGTATATGATCCACTGGAGTCACAAATGCCACAAAGGAAAAAGATCTAAAATGAATTAGGGGGGGCTAGAGATTAGCTCCATGGTAGAAGCACCTCCCGGCATGCATGGCGCCCTGGGTTAATTGCCAGCATAAGAGAAAAAGAGAAGGAGAGGACAGAGGAGGGGAAGTGGGAGGGAGAGGACAAGGGAAGAATTTGAATCTAATACCAGAAGTGAAAACACACGCTTGTCACCCTAGATATTCAGGAGGCTGAAGCAAGAGGATCGCTTGAGCCCCAGGAGTCGGAGGCCAGCCTCGGCAGCATAGTTAAGACCTTGTCTCAAAAATGTCTGTTAATATCCTATTTCTATGGTTTTGGTTTGTAGATGTTCCCCAAAGGTCCATGTACTGAAGGTTTTTGCAACAACATGTGGTGCCACTGAGAGGCAGCCGAACCTTTAGGTGGTAGGGCACAAACCTACCTTTAAAACCTAGGGACAGGGAGCAAGTGCCGTCCCTGGGGGAGTGCCCTTGCAGCAGGTAGTGAGACCTGGTCTTTTCTTTCTCTGTGTAGGTCCCAGCAGGAACAGGTTATGCCTCCGCAAAAGGATTGCCTGGTCCGTGAGGGGATCTACAAACCCTGGAACCGAGAGTGAGCCAACCAACATAATGCCTGCCTTGGGAGGCAGCTGCAGAAAGGTAGTAGGGGTTATCACACAGCAAGGAGTCCAGCCTCCCTCTTTGGGCCTGGGCAGAACTGCTACACTCAGCAGTGGTATTCCCCTACCTCCAGATGGAAGAGGAGCTACTGGTTCTGGTCTAACACAGTGGAGAAGGTAGGGTGGATAAGACCACGAGAGAGGGGTATAAGGTGACAGAGAGAAAGGCGTTTCACCATTACTTGGTCCTTTTGTATTTCCTGCTAGCTGTGGGGCCAGAAATTGCTACATAAAGTAGGCAATATTCACCAAAGCCTTTGACCCACTTGTGAGTTGGTTTGTTAGAACATGGTAGCTTCTCCCCGCTTCCAGGGCCAAGCCCATTGTTCTGTGGTCTCACAGCTGTGTCTGTGCCCCAAGTGGAGCTACAAGTCTGGGCAGGGGAAGCTCTGGAATCGAGGGCTGTGATGTTTGGAGCCTGGGGCAGGAGCTGGGCTGGGTGCCATGAGCAATTTCTGATCAGTCATAGGCACAGAGAAGATCCAGCCACACCAACCACCTCTTTCTTGCCTTGGGACCTTTATGCTTGCTTGTCTGTCTACCTGGAATCCTCCTCTTCGCTGAAGGCAACCTTCTGTAACTACCTCTAGAATAGCCCCTCTTCACCCTCTGTAATATGGATTGCCTTTTTTTTACACTCACAGGACACTGTTGGGTACCTTCTGTTGCTGTAATAAAATGCTTGAGCTGATCAACTTGAAAGGAATAAAGGCTCATCTTGCGTGTTCCAGAGGTTTCTGAACTGAACGTGACTGTTTTGGGCCTGTGATAAAGCAGAATAAGTATGGAGTCAGACTGTTCCCCGTGGCCAACATGGAAGAGAGGGATGGGAGAGATGGGAGTCTACATAGCTCCCTCCAAGGGTGCGGCCCCCAGGGACCTGAAGCCTCCCACTGGGTCTTACCTCTGGGTTCATCTACCCTCTCCTAGTTCCAAGCAACACAAAGGCCTTTTGGAAACACTTCAGATCTAAGCTATAGCTAACCTGTAATTAGCCTGTTTGTTTGTTTACACGATCCTGGCTTTGTTCCCTCTGGGAGGTTAGTTCCTGCAGGGGAGAAGGCTCTCCTGCCATGTTTACTGTTGCTCATAACCTCCAGCACAGGGCTGACAAGTGGCAGACACTTACTTAGTACATACCCATGGGGTGACCCACAGGAGGGAGGGAGGGAGGGAGGGAATGCACAGGGCAGAAAGCTCAATGGCTGACGCCGATTCTCTGCTCCTTCCAGAACTTCCTCCTATCTGGAAATGCACCCCACTCACAACACACTCCCTAAACTACCCATGATGCTCCCCTGTCCTGAGCCAACATCTGGCTTCAGAAAGGACCAGAAGCCCAAAGAGGAATCCGTTGGGTAAGGGCAGGGCTCTCAAGAGGCCCTGCTTGCCCCTCCTAGCAGAAGACTGCGTCCGCAGATGTGCCCAACTCCCCCTCCCCCAGCAGTTATGAGGAAGTAAATTTCAAACTGATAGAAATAGTAGAACGTGGGAGAAACGGAATGTCCTGGGGTGTCATGAGGAACTCAACTAACTAGGCCTGGAGCCTCCATACCTGGACTTCTCTTGTCTAGAGTATAAGAAACGCCATTGCTTTTAAGCCATTTGTAGCAGGTTTCTCTTGTAACATCCAAAGGCATGTAGGTGATGTCCCTTGGTGGCTGCCCTGCCTGGAGAGTGGATCACACTGGCTTTGTCTGCCAGGTGTCATGTCAAGTGAAGATGAATTTGTACACTGGTTCCTTGGCATCATTCACACATCAAGCACACATTCATCCATCACACATCAAGCACACATTCATCCGTCAATGAACTTTCCCGCATTCATTGTAAAGAGAGACTAAAGAAGGACCCTTGCATTAGTTCTCACCACTGATACAAAATACCTGATAAAAGCAACTTAAAGTAGGGTCTCACATTTTAGAAACACATTCCATTGATGGGGCAGGGAAGGTATGGCAACAGGAGCCTGGGACAGCTGGTCACATTGTATCTGAAGTTGGGGAGCAGGAATTCTTCCAAATGCTGATGCTTATCTCTCACTAGCCCTGTCCCCCCCACCCCGCCCCCTTCCTGGAACTCCAGGCCACGGGATGGTTCCTCTCACATTCAGGGTTGGTGTTTCCTCCTCTTCCATTTAAAAACCTCTCCAGACCCTCACAGACATGCCCAGAGGCATGTTTCCCAGGTGATTCCCAATCCAGTTAACTTGTCAACGAATATTGACTCATCGTAGCCCTAGAATCCAGAGAGGGGAAGACAAGGGCCGAGCCTGGCGGGGCAGAATGGCATGCTTTGGTAGAGGGGTACACAAGAAGCCACCGCATTGGCTGAGCATGGGTGGAGCAGACAGAGGGGAAGTGGGGTGAGGGGTGAGGGGCTATTTTCAGGAAAAGGCTTATATTTGAGCTGAAGCTTGAGTGGAAAGCAGGAATTATGTAGATGGATGAATTAGGCACTAATCTCTTGGTTAGAGATGGGATGCCGAATCCCAGAGTAAGCAGGACCTCCTTTGAACAAGGATCTGCGAGAGGTGATTTCATATACGTTTCCCCGGGTAATTCTTACTGTGTGCATAGAAGATGAATAAGCTCACCCCTGTTTACAATATGAAAGCCAAGACTGTAAGTACCAAGGGACTGGCTGCATCACAGACTGAAAGTGGCAGAGCTGGGCTTTGAATACCCACAATCTTCTGGCTGGGGAGCCCATATCGTTCCCTCACCTCAGCAGGAGTATATCAATGTGTAGGAAACACGGATAGATTATAGGTTGACCCAGTGACTGACAGGTGAGAGAGAACACACCTCGTTGGGAACAGCAGGCAGAAGGGGAACATGTTCAGGTGAGTGGGTGCAGGACAGGGGCAGAGAAGAAAGAACGCAGGCCATAAGGAAACATCAGTGTCTTCTATCTGTTCCAAATTGAATGGGGTCCCTATCTCCCAAGCTTTCTTGTTTAAATCACTCTTGAAGCTAAATATTATCCTAACAGTTTGCCAGCCCACAAATTTTTGTTAAACCTACTTGCCACAAATATTATCCAGATGGCAAAATAGATAAAACCCATCAGCAGTTACAACTAGCCTCCTTGCAGTCCAGGTGCCCGCAGGGACTCTCTTTGAGAAACCCGCCTTAAATTACAAAGTAGCAGATGAAACAAATGTTGGTTTGGGGCACCGTGTGCCCCACCCCCCCAAAGCAGGTGCCCCAGATCTTCACATGTCCTTGGCTTGCAAGCTCCCCTTTCTGTGAACGGGGAGGAGGCATGCAAGACACCCTCATCATAATAAAATAAGGGGACCAGCTAATTTCCTGAGGCTTCCGTCCCAGCAGGGAAGGATATAATATTGCAAGCCAGCAGAAGCCAGGAGTGGTGATGCTGTGGTTCTGTTTTACATTACATTAAATGTTACTATTTCTGCAGGGAATATCTGTGGAGCACTGGCGTAACCCATGGCAACCAGCTAATAAATTGTAACTTACACTGGCTCAGCTTATTGTAGGGGTGGAGAGCAGCACGTGGGAGGAGGACCTCCAAAAAAAGGCAAATGCTAGCAACAACAACAACAAAAGCCAGTTTTCTCTCTCTCTCTCCTACACACACACACACACACACACACACACACACACACACACACACACAGGTTGTTAGCATTCTGTAGCAAAATTAACTTAAGGTGAAGGGGGACAATTAGCAGACACGGTTTTAGAAATCGTGACCTCTTTGTTGCCCTTTATATAGGATGTCTCTTTTAAAACACAGTAGGTATACTTTAAGTATTACTGACTTTGGGCCCAGAGTGCCCCCTCAGCGTCATTTCAGAACCTCTATTGATGGTGACAGGGCTCAGCATCCAGCTGCACGAGGCACTGAGCAGTTTGGCTCACCTTTTCCCTCTGTCTGCAAATAGCTCACACCTAATTGCCCCTGTATTTCAAATTCACAGCAGGCTCCAAGTCTCCCTCTTGGCTACACCGAGCCTACACTTTGGCCTCAACCCCAATAGATTCCTCCCTTCCATTAGCTCCTGTGCCCTGAACTGTCTTTCACACGGGCAGTCAACCCCTCTGAAACCTGGACATTGGATTCTTGCTTATGGGGGAATTATTCATGGGGCACCCCGTGGCCTCAGACAGACCACTCATCTGTTTGGGCTGATTAACTGGAGGCACCCGCTCCTTGTCCAGGTGAGCCATACTGAACTTAATGAAGTAGCTCTCCACCTCTCCCACTGCGCTCTGGCTGCCGAGTGATGTCACTAGGCACCTTCCTTTTGTCCTGCCATCTCTGCTCTGTGTATTGACGTGGACTGCCAGGAAAGGAGCTGAGCTCCCACAGGGACTTCACATGCACATCCCCATGAGACACCATAGTCTGCAAACAACAAAGAGAGAGTTGGAGCCAACTGCCACGCTGACACATATAAGCTAAGTGTCATACGGGGGCGGGGGGGATCATTTTACTTCAGGGACCTTGATTCCCATGCCTGCCATGTTGGGATGCCCACCAGGTAGGAGAATTAGCTGCAGGAACCAGACCCCAGTGTACAGGGCTTTAGAAAGGAGCGAGATGCTTTTACTGTTCCTGTGGCTCTGCATTACGTGCATGTGTGGGTGCTTGGATGCGTGTGTGTCCTCTTTATTCATTTTTGGCTTTTGAGACAAGGTCTCCCTCTGTAGAGCCCTTGCTGTCCCAGAGAACTCATCATGTAGACCAGGCTGACCTCAAAGATTCTCTTGCTACGGTTTCCCGGTGCTGGGATTAAAGGCGTGCGCTACCACACCCAGCGTATGATTCTTCTCTACATTAGTTCTTCTCTTCCCCACACCAAGATCTCCACACCAAGACCTTCTCCACTGGCGTACCTGTTGAAGTTTGGGAAGGGACCTGTGCCGGTGTCTTCACCTGTGTCAGATCCCAGGGACCCCTGCTGCTAACCCAGCACCTCCTAGGTGTTCAGGATTGAACCCCTGACAGAGTAAATGAATGCTCTGAATGGGCTCACTCCTAGACAAGGAAGAGAAAATTAGAGGGAGATCAAAGCTGCAGTATGTGTGAAGATTCTGTATAAACTGTAAAATGTTATGAAAACTTTAGGAAATGTTATGAGTCTTAATTATTACCTTCGCAAATCTTCACGCCGGGAGGAGCAGCCCCTTGGCTGCTGGGCAAGCTCTCCCAATTTTATTCTGTTGGGGTGTTGAAGGGATAAGGGAAGAAAGGGGCTTTCCCTAAAAAGGTGGCTGATGTTTTCCCCGGACGGGGTTGGACTTTAACACCCACAGTGCCAACTAACTCTTCATTGCAAAGGCATAAAGGTATAGCCACAGAGGAGAAATCTGAGGATCACTGCCTCAGCCAAATAATTCAGCTTTCTAGGTGTGGTGACCAGCACTCTGCAGTAAGAATCTGAGGCAGGAGGACTGAGAATTTAAGGCCAACCTGGAGCACCCAGCAAGAATCTTCTCAAGCAAACAAACAGCAGAAGACAAAACACCACACACACACACACACACACACACACACACACACACACACACACACACGAGGAAGCCCCTCAAGCCTGAGGGGAAATGACCTCAGGAGACCACTGACAGGGGCAAGCGGAGAGCTTTGACCTCTTATCATCAAGGAAAGTATTTTGGTTTTGCTCTCATGTCGTTTGTGTTGGTTTGTTGTGTGTTTTCCTGTCTTATTGCCGTTTTGAGCAAGCACACACCTGTTTCATACTCTTTCCCCAGCCATTTAGCTTGAGTGTAATCATGAAGAAAAATCAGTGAACAAAAAACAAATTGTGAGACTTTCAAGATAGCTGCTGGACTCTTTAAATAATGACAGTGTCATTAACCAGTCAGATAACTTAAGAAAACAAAAACAAAAAACACAACAAACAAACAAATCCAGGGGTAGCTCTCCTAGATTGAAACAAACAAACAAACTGAAATATACCAGTCAAATTGTCATGAGTAATACAAATGGAATAAAACACATTTTTAGGTAGTTGGACTCTACATCAAAGAATGCTACTACATTAATGTTAAATTTATAGTTTTAGAAGTATTCTTACTGGGTCCCTGGAGAGACAGTCTCATGGTTAAGAGCGCCCAATGTTCTTCCAGAGAACCTAATCTAAGTTCCTTGCACTGAACTGAGAGCTGAGAAATGAGTCCAGAAGATGACACAGAAGTGGCCCAGAAGCTCATGGCTGGGACAGGAGTTCAGTCACAGCCAGCATCCCACAGGACAAAGGCCTTGTACTGATCGCTGATAGGATGAGCTCACAACTTCCTATAACTCCAGCTCACAGCATCCAGCCCCCTGTATGGCCTCTGGGTACCTGAATGCACATGGTAGACAGACAGACAGACAGACAGACAGACAGACAGACAGACACATCAATAAAAACATTATTTTTACCTTTGAGGCAGAGTCTCACTACGTAGCCCTGGCTGACTAAAAACTCTACATGTAGACCAGGCTGGCCTAGAATCCACAGAGATTCACCTGCTTCCATCTCTTAAATGCTTGAAAAATACATCTTAAAAAAAAGAAGACCCATCCTTATTCTTAGTAGCTCCATAGTGAAGTGTCACAATGTATGTGGCTTACTTTGAAATACTTTAGCAAAAAAACCACATGTATACATATGGCTACTTATGTGCACGCACACATAAGTATATATGCAGGTCATACACACACCATGTAGGTCATACAAGCACAAAGGATAAGGACAGAGTAGTGGTTTGAATAAAAATGGCACCCAGAAACCCAAAAGGTCAGGTGTTATTAGGAGGTGTGGCCTTTTGGAGGAGGTGTGGCTTTGCTGGAGGAAGTACATCACTAGGAGGTGGGCTTTGAGGTCCCAGAAGCTCAAGCCAGGCCCAGTGGCTCACTGTCTCTTCCTGCTGCCTGCTGATCCAGATGTAGAACTCTCAGCTACTTCTCCCGCACCATGTCTGCCTGTGTGCTACCATGCATGCTTCCCTACCACGATAATGGGTTAAAACTCTGAAACTGTAAGCTAGCTCCACTCAAACGTTTTCCTTTATAAGAGTTCTCTTCATGGTGTCTCTTCATGGCAATAGAAACCCTGAGTGAAGGATGGAAAAAAGTGACGCTCGGGAAGGGAATACACACAGTATTCGTCCAGTCGCCGTGTTTTCTGAAGCTTTGAGCCTTTTCATTCATAAGAAGTTGGGAGAGATTTAACAGTGATTGAAAAAAAACTAAGCTTGCCGGCTGAGCCATTGTTATAATCAGACATATTTCGCCCATTCTTATTCCCTTTGACCATCTGTGGCCAAACCACGTTGAAAGCACCCGATCTGGTCTGATTTTACTCTGACTTTTTTTTTTATTAATATAAAATTTTATTGGCATACACAGTGATAGTTTCAAAAGGATGTCAACACGCACGTATGTTAATTCTCACTTTTCACCACCATGTGACTATCTTTAGACTTTGCTGTTAGGTCAAGTAAAAAACCCAGGGCTATGTATCACATGAATTTTTGAGGCTGCAAAATCTTCCAGGCTCCTGCTGTGTGTTTCTAGGTGTCTCCTTGCTTCTTCCTCCTCTCCACCTCCTTACTTTTTATTCTCCTTTCTTCTTTTCTGTCCCCAATGTCTTTCCACCACTGATCTCCAATGCTTTTAAACGACCTTGGTTCCTGCCCTTCAGGGCATTTATCCTAGATAAGACTTGCTTTGAGCAGAAGCTGATCTCATAGGCAACCTATTCACCACACACAGACCCCTGAAGCATGGAAGCACAGGTCAGATAGAGTAACTGAAATCCTTAGTTATCCAGTCCCAGGCCACAGAGGAAACTGGCTTGTAAGGAAGGAGGGGCTCTGGGTTGTGGCCTGGCCCTGGCTGATAAAATGTAGATCAGGCCCAGTCCAGAATGCCAGGCCATCTGGCAGTTTCTAGACAGCAGGTCCTTGCTGCTTCCAGTCCCCAGGGCCAGAAGTGGGCAGCCTGTCCCAGCAGCCATTGGCAAGGAGCCCTTTGCCCTGTGGACAACCAGTCCTGGCCAAGCTTGAATCTCAGCCATGTGTATCTGTGGGTACCTCTGTGGCATCTTGTTGATTTGATCCTCAGCCTTTTCTCTTGTGTTCCTTGTTCCCCAAGTCCCTGTCCTTCTTTGTGGGCTGCACAGGGGTTGGGGGAGATTCCGCTACATAAAGCTTCTTGAGGAATCCTGGCCATATCACTGGCTGATGCCTAAAATTTTGAACTGTCAGGAATGACTTATATGATGGACAGGGTCACAGACCCACACATTAAAAACTTGGTGAGCTGAAGGTTATAGTCTTCTATAACACCAGTGTGGACACAATATTTTTATTAGTTTTACCCACAAAGCCCTGCTTACTTTTAACACATACATACTTCAAACAAAGTGTATAACCTGGGCATAGGCTGTTGGATTCATTCCCCTGACTCTTCCTCCCAAACTTGGGGTTCCTAGAATCTTAGCAGCAGCAACAACAAAGAGAAAAAAACAAAAACAAACAAACAAACAAACAAAAGAAACCCATGGAGTAGAGCATGTTGGCAAACAACTTTAATCCCAGATCTCTGGAGGCAAAAGCAATCAGAACTCTGAGTTCAAGACCAGCCTGGTTTACATAGCCAATTCCAGGAGAGCCTGAGCTATATACAAAGTGAGACCATGTCTCAAAAAACAAAACAAAACAAAACAAAATAAACAAAACCTCAAACAACAATAACCAAACCAATAAAATCACAAAACCTTGGAGGATGGGAGCCTGGGGCCCTCTGCCCTGACTCGCTTGTGTTTGTCTCCTCAGCTCCCCTCCCACCACACACCAGTGTGTCTGAGTGTAAGGAACAGAGCTGGGCTGGTGTGGTGTGGTGGGTTTTGCACAGAGCTGCATTTTAAAGGACAATTAAAGGACAGCTCTTTTTTTCCCGAAGTAATGTCCTTTAATATTTTGTTTCTCTTTTTGGCTGTGCTGAGATATAAGTGACAGCAGAGCTGTTTTGGTGTAACCTCCTGCAGAAGGTCCCGACAGACCAGGCTAAAAATAAAAACCAGTCTTTTAAAATGGAGTTCCGCGTCACCAAAGTGAGACTAAGCTGTTTATCTGACCTTGTCAGGAATCAGGGCGACAGAGATGATAGCCAAACTTGCAACGGCCGGGTTCAGGCAGCAGAATAATGAAGACTACTGTGCCCTAATCCGAAGCCCCCACCACCACCTCCAAACTACCTGAAGTTAAGGAGTCCTTTATTTTTCTGTTGCTTTGTCTCTCACCCCTGCCTTACGCGGCCAGGGCTTTGGAACAGCCCATCTGTTTTCTGTGCTTTGTTTCTGCTTTCTCCTGCCTTTTCTTTCTAGGAAACCGAGCTCATTCCCCTCAGTCCGTCGGAACACAGTCTCCTCTGTGCAGCAAAGGTGCCCAAGTCTAGAATCGCAAAGCAAAGGGGAGGCTTTAGACTTGCTTCGATTTTGTCCTCTGACAAAGTTAAAATGCCCTTTCTTCTCTAAAATTGTGACCCTAGCAGATGGCCATTTGAGGAAATGGTCCACAAAAATGGCAAAAATTGATAACCCTGAGTTGGCCCTGACCATCTTCCCCCCAGCTCCACGGACAATGGGCTGGTCTGTGTAATCCATGAGACAAACACTGGCTTAGACACACAAGTCTTATGACTCATCCTTTCATCTAATTCCAGCCCCTTGGCTCCCCAGGTCCCAGTATTTCTCCCTCTAGAGTACAGCACTCCCTTTCTGGGATGCCACAGTCACTGTTGGGGACAGAAGCCATGTGAGTAAGCACTGTCCTACTGAGCACGTTGTCGGTTCTCTTTGAAGCAGAGACTCACCAATTCCCCAGGCTGGCTTTGAACTCCAGTTAGCCCAGGCAGTCACTCAGGCTTACACTCTGCCCTCAGTGGAGATCATAGGCCTATGCCACCATACTGGGCTCTTCCCTCCATCTTCTGGAAGTCAGGACTGGTTCCAGACTGCTTTCTGTGTTTGGCTCGGTGCCTGGCACACGGTAACTGCTCAATCCATCTCCGAGTGAATATCGAAATATATTAATTCCCAGAAAAATTAAGTTAATGGATAGAATTTCTTCTGCTTTTGGTGTTCTTTCTCACTACATTTTTATTAAATCTTTGGCACCTGCTATTACTTGTCCACTGGCCAGATGACAAGGAAAATTAGCAAGTAGCAAATGAATATTAATGGGACCAGACCCAACACAACCCACGGTGCTCAGATTGACAGATTGGTTTGGTTTTTTGGTTTTTTTATACAAACAGGTGTTTGGGCTTATGGTTGTGGTTTTATATTTTCTGCTAGTGTCTGTAAATTTAATTAAATTTAACATTTTTAAGCAACTTAAGCATAAAGGTGCTAAATATATAATTTTGTGCAAATTCATAGGCTGCAACTTGACTTGAATCTATCAGTATTTCACAGTTCTCTGTAAGGCAATGTAACTGATTGGACAGGCTTGTGGTACGAAAACGCTTGAGCAAGTTGGGATGGGAGATGCATTCTAGTTGGATGGGGAACCACAGGGCTACGTAGAGCTGGAGCCGGTGAGATACAGAGAAAAGGGCAGGAGGGGTTTGTCTGAGTTGAATTCTCGGCTCCCCATCCCACCCCCGAAAACCCCTTGCTCCTCCCACTGCTTGGGTCTAAAATGTAATTCTATTGTGTTTACCCTTATTGAGGCTTTAGGTGTGTCTATCGTCCACATCTGTGGATTCTGAGGGTGTGGTTAATGTCTAAAACAATTATTTATTATTGGATGACAAAGAAGTGCTTCCCATTCATTCCCCTTCTCCCATGTTCAGCTCAGCTCCTATTCCTAAAAAAAAAAAAATCCGGCCAAAACTACATAGTAAGATTCTGCCTCAAAAATCAAAACAACAAAAGTCTTTTGCAGCCACTGTTCCCAATCTAAGACAAGCTTTGATTTCCTGGTGTAGTGTTCAAGGCCTCTCCAATCCTGGGCCTCGGCAGCTCTGGGCCATTATCTCCATCGCTTTTTCATACTGAGGCTGTCTGTCGGCCAAACTGAGCTGACCACTTGATTTTCCAGAGCACCCAGAAATTTGTTCCTTCATTTGTTGTTACCATGTCCTAGTTTCTGGGGATCCCCAGTTCCCTTGATGAGCACTACCCCACAGCTTCTTTGACACCTCAACTCTCTTTCAAGGTCCCTAACGTTTTCTGCTTTTTTGGTTTCTACATTTTGTTATCCTAACTCTGTGCTACAGACTTCTATATAGAATCATCATGGTAGGGAGGTTTGTTCATCTGGGTCTAGACTGTGTCTGGCATATTGCTCCAATTTTGTTTATACCAAATTCAATTTCTGTCCTCAACGATGCTAGACTGGATTTTACATTTGTCTTGCCAACGTTATGGATCTTGATTCTTCCCATTGCAAATCACACATCAGTCAATACAAAAGGGCATTGTCAGTGAGAAAAATATGTAACTGTATCATATAAAAAATGTAACATATAAAGAGATCTGGAGGGAGGGAGGCTCCAGGGTTGCCCCTAATGTTCAACAACATCATTAAAGACTGCCAGGCTATTGGCCAGCCTTGGCCACACTGTAGTTGCTGCAAGCCCTGTTTCTGTTTGTACATAGCAGTGAAAAGCAAAGAAGCCAATACTTCTAGGACAATCTTTTTATCTTTACCAAGAATGAGCCAGGAGACTTCTGTATTATTGATCAGAATGGCAATGCATTCCTGGCTCAGGAACTAGAATTCTTTTGATCGACTCACATTAGTCAAGATCAACAGCTTTGGTCAAGAAAAAAAAAAAAGATTAGATATTAGATTAGCCTAAGCCCATGTCCATCACGAGTCTGAAAAAGATGAGGCTTGTGGTAGTTTAGATGGGAATGGCAACATAGGCTCATATCTTTGAATGTTTGGTCCCCATTTGGTGGAACTGTTTGGGAAGAATTAGGAGGAGTGGCCTTATTGGAGAAGATATGTCATTGTGGTGGTGGGGGTCACAATGTGGGTAGCCTTGAATTTTCAAAAAGCCCATGCTATCCTATTAGCTCCATCTGCCTCATGCTCATGAGTCAATGAAAAGAGAAGAATGGCTGGCAGTGGTAGTATATGCCTTTAATCCCAGCACTTGGGAGGGAGAGGCAGGCTGATCTTTATGAGTTCATGGCCAGCCTGCTCTACAGAGAGAGTTCTTGGACAACAGGGGCTACACAAAGAAACACTATCTTGTAAAACAAGAGAGAGAGAGGGAGAGAGAGACAAACAGACAGCCAGACAGACAGAAAGACAGACAGACAGAGACAGAGTAACATTAAAAATCAAAGAGATTTATTCAATCCGGTCATATTGGGAAAAAAACAAATAAAGGAGTAGAGCCTCCTAAGTCTGTCTTTGGGGAGTGCTACCATGAGGTTTAGGCTTCATAGAGGAAGAATTAGGAAAGGTGGCAGGAAGTCTCACAATTAAGCAGTCCTGGTAAAGGTGTGGTCCTGCCCATTGTTGTCTCTGTTCTGGTTTGGTAAGGTGATCCTAAGAAGTTCTTACACTTGCCATTATTTGAGGGGTTGCTCCAAGATGGTCATTTCTGCTCCAGGACACAACCTCCCTTACACAGATGACTGCCCTCAGTTGGGGATGGTCCATCTTGCCAAGTTTTCTTCTACCAAGAACTGAAGATAATTTCAAGTTTAAGGTGATTGATTTCTGTGTTTGCAGCCTCGAAGGGGTGGGGCAGGCCTAGAAACATATTCCTTGAGTGATGACAATGCTGGCCTGCAGAAATAAGTGGGTGAGCCCAAGTGAAGGAGCCAGACACCAAACAAAGGTGCCAGGCTTTCGTCTGTGCTTTGTTACGCAAGCTGTGTGTGGACCCAAGCAAGGGACTCAGTGTTTTTATTTGGTTGGTTTGGTTTAGGCAAGAAGCCTGTCTGACTTCTGTCCATAGACAATATGCCCAGAGCCTTAAACACTCTCTAACCTCGCGCCCTTCTCTTACTAGGAACCATTTCTCTTTTCCATTTGTAAAATGAATGTCTAGGATTTTTCTAAGGGGTTATCTGTCATCTTAATTCTAATCCCTTCGCTCTGTTCTTTCTGTTTCTTCCTGGGCAGGCTTCTACACTTGTTCTACTGAAACTTTCCACGCACCAAAGCATTCAGTGGCCAAGTCCCATGATCCATTCTTGGTCCCTGCCTATTTCCTGGACTCTTCTCATTGATAGGGCAAAATACCCATCAAAGCAACTAAAGGATTTATTTGGGTTGGAAGTTTGAAGCCATGCAGTCCATGGTGTGCATGAGGAGTGGGGAAAGCATGATGAGAGGGGCCTGGAAGTTCACATTGCAATCAAGGAGCAGACAGAGATGAATACAGGTGGGCTGCTGGCTTTCTCCTTGGTATTCAGTCCAGAAACCCAGACTCTAGGGGTGGGGGGAGGTGTGGAGCCACCCACATTTAGGATGACTCTTCTCTCTTCAGTAAAGTCTTTATGGAAACACCCTTGTAGACACCCCAGAAATGAGTTTCCACAGTGGTTCTAAATCTAATCAGGTTGATGATGAAGATTAGTCACCACAGCCTCTTATGTAATTACTTGGAGATTTTCAACACAATGAGTTTTCCTTTCTCCTGGAAACTCATTGGGTACTTTGTTCTCACGGGTGCCTAGTGTTTTACCTGTTGGATGGTCCTGCTTGTCACATGTGCAGGGTCCCCCTTCCTTTTCAGGTGCTACTGTGCTCCAGGTCTCTGTCCTTGGGCTCTGTCCCTCTTCGGTGTTTGCATTGCCCTTGTGATTAAACTATTGTCCATATGCTCAGGATTCTCAATGTGTCTTCTCAGTCTGGCTATCTTTCCTGGATTCTAAACTCAGCCAACCATCTGCCTACGTGGCACCTTAATTTAAATGTCCACCAAACATCTCAAATGTCACATTATTGCACCAGTTACTTATGACTACTAAACAGTGTGAATTTTAGTGACAAATCGGGCTTGGCTTGGCTCCACGGCGACGCTGACCTCCCCTGGTTTTACCCATACATAAGAAGTCCGCTGAAGCAGTACCGAGGTTAGGCGGTTTTTAAGACCTATTGATTGGGCCTGCTGAGAACCTTTGCCTCCTCTTTTCCTTCAGTGGTGTTCCTGCAGAATAGCCAGAGGCTCTCATGTGATTAAGGCTGCATTCAAAGTAGCACACCAGTGTGTAGATCCCAGCGAGTGATTTTGGAGGGGCTGGTAAAGTTAATAACCTCTCACAAAATTGAAGAAAAATTGATAACATCTACCATCTTCTACTCCACCACTGTTTTAGTTAGGGTTCTGTTGCTGTCAAGAGACACCATGACTCTTATAAAAGACGTTTAATTGGGTCTGGCTTACAGTTCAGAGGTTTAGTCCAATCTCATCGTGATAGAAAGCATGGCAGCCTGCAGGTAGACATGGTGCTGGAGAGGTAGCTTGGTCTACAGGCAGCGAAAAATGACTGAGACACACTGGTCTGTCTTGAGCTTCTGAGACCTCAAAGCCTGCCCCCACTGACATGCTTTCTCCCACAAAGTCACACCTACTCCAACAAGGCCACTCCTCCAAATAGTGTCCCTCCCTCTGAGCCCACTGGAGCTATTTTCTTTCAAACCATTACAACCATCAAGCCCAAATCTGCTTCACTTGGTATGGGGACACTTGAAATCCTATGTTCCCCCTGAGATTTCACTGGGACCCACAGAATCTGCGCAAGCAGACTATATTAGAGGAAAACCATACTCTTGTAGACAGGAGCAGAAGGGGGAGAGTCAGCCCACAGGGCCTCAGGCTTCATGGATTTTTTTTTCTTTGTGTTGACATTTGTATTTTTCAAGACAGGGTCTCACTATGTAGCCCAGTTGGCCTGCAACTTACTATGTAGACCAGTCTGGCTTCAGACTCAGAGATATCCACCTGCCTCTGTCTCCTGAGCATTGGGATTAAAGGGGTGTGTCATCAGGCCTGATCAGCCTACATGCTTAAAACTTGTTCTATGTCATTTAATTGTATCATCTCTCCATCTCCCTATTCATCAGCAGATTTAAGATAGACTGTTTTGAAGTTTTTCTCCCCCTGGGCAAGTCCCCACTCACACCCAGCTTGCATCAAGAATGCTCATGGCTTTGTGACCAGATTATGAGAGGCTTTTGTTGTTTTTGTCTGCTTGGTTTTTTTTGGTTTTGTTTTGTTTTTTGTTTTTTTTTGGGGGGGGGGGTGGTTTTTTTTTTTGTTTTGTTTTTGAAACACCTTAAACCTAGCACCAGAGAGACAGAGGCAGGCAGATCTCTGAATTCAAGGCCAGCCTGATCTACAGATCTGGTTCTAGGACAGCAAGGGCTGTTACACAGAGAAACTCTGTCTCCAAACACCAAAATCAAAACAAACAAACAAAAATTCTGAGGCTACACAACCAATATTAAAAACCCAGAAAATGATGCTTTAATGATTGACCCTCTGACCCAGCTGAAAGGGTTAGGATTTGCCGCAGAATCAAGCTCTCTGACCTGCCCTTCCCCAGTTTTACTACATGCAGGGAAGGACTTTCTCAGGAACTCCTTTGTATGTCTGGAAAGCTTTTTCCAGAAGGAGAAAACAAAAAGGTAATTAATTGTCTTCTGTCTGCTCTGGAGGAATCTCACTGAATAACCAGGAAAGCTCAAGACTCCCTAGAAAGAGCAAGAAGTATCTTAGCCCTAGAACCGGTTGCCTAGACCCTCATCTGACTCCGGAGACTGCCTCTGCATAATAAGATGACCTTTCTTGCATCCCAGCGTTCAGGCTCAGAAGTTACTTAAGCCTTCACCATCTGGCCCTTGGGGAGACTCAGAGCTTATATGCACTGTGATTTCTTTCTACCTCCTGTTCCTCCTGTTAATGAATTTATATTCCTTTTCTTTCTATTAATCTGTCTATTGTTGATGCATTTCAATGAACCTTTGAGGGGTAGGAGAAACTTTTTTTTTAACCCTTCCACCAGTGAAATAGAATATCTTAGTTGTTTTAATATTTTTTTCCTCCCTGTTTCTGTGATAAAATATCCTGACAGGAGCGGCTTAAGGAAGAAAAGGTCTGTTCTGGGTCCCAGTTCAAGGCATTCCGCTGGAGAAGGCTAAGCCGAAGGAGCTTAAAGCAGCTGGTCACAGCCATGGCGCATCCACAGTCAAGTCACTGAGGGCAACCAATGGCTGCTTGTGTTCGGCTCCCTTTTACCATTTCGCACAGTTCAGGATCCCCTTCCACAGTTATGATGGGTTTTGCACACCAATTAACATAATCAGGATAATCCCAGTCAGGCCTGCTGGAGGGGCAAATGTCTTTACTTCCAGCACTTGGGAGGGAAGCAGAGAGGGTCTTTGTGAGTTAGTTCAAGGCCAACTTGGTCTACATTTCAAATTCCTGGCTAGCCAGGATTACGGTGAGAGAGGGGTAGGAAGGGAGGGGAGAAGGAAGGTCCCTCAGAGGCATGGCTAGAGGCTTGTCTTCCAGTTTAAGAACGTGTCAGTTAGACAGTTAACAGAGGAAGTGTCATCTGAGTTAACTATTGAGCATAATGTCACCTGTCTTCATCCATCCTCTCATATCCTCGCAGAAGGACGGCCAGCTCTGTGGCCCTCTGAATGATAGAAGTGTATTTGTGTGTGGTAGGACATCTGACTACCTCGCTCTGATTCTGTTACCATAAATCAGCAGTTATGAAAGAAAAGGAAGAAGAAAAAGGGGAGGAGGATGGGTAAAACATGCATTCATACAAAAATTGGATGAGAAAAAGAGATGGAGAAGCTGGTCGAAGGGATGATGTCTTAGGATCATACGGGTTCTAGTGTACAGTTGGAAAAAAAAAGCCACCCTGGTCCCTGCTCTCCATCTTGTCCTCTGCTTACGGGGCTCCACACATGTCCTGGCATTGTGTTCTTCCTCATTTTCTCCTGGTGACAATGGCCAGCCTCCCAGACAGAGCAAGCGTTTATCAAGTAGCAGCTGCTGAACCTTTGGCACAAATCTCCCCTTGTCCACTCCTCATCCCAGTGACTCTGCTCTCTGTCCTCCATGACAGGCCTCGGGCAAGATCAGGCTTCATTCAAAATAGCAGGCCTCGGGCTGGTGAGATGGCTCAGCGGGTAAGAGCACCCGACTGCTCTTCCAAAGGTGATAAGTTCAAATCCCAGCATCCACATGGTGGCTCACAACCATCCATAATGAGATCTGGCGCCCTGTTCTGGAGTGTCTGAAGACAGCTACAGTGTACTTACATATACTAAATAAATAAAATAAATCAAAAAAAAAATAGCAGGCCTCATTTGTGGTGGAAACCACAAACGTTTGTGAACCCCTCCACCAGGAAGCTAAAATGGCTCTGAGGTAGGTGAGGATGAAAGGAAGGCCGGCTTGCCTGACTGGTGGTCAGGGGTGGCTAGGGGAGTTACTGAGGAATTCCACAAGGCAGCCATTGCTGTAGTAAAGGGTATTTTGGCCCTGTTGTTGATAACACACACATACACACACACACACACACACACACACACACACACACCCCAAGTGTGTGCAGAGAGGGAGAGGGAGAGAGAGAGACTCACTCACATGTGAAGGAAAAAAATGCATTTGAACAGCTCAGGACCAAGACAGATGGCTGTAGTTGATAGAGTCTGGAGAAAAATAGCATTTCCTGCATTTGGGTTATCATATGAGCGATCGCTAAAAAAATGGCTTTGTTCTGTGCTGGATTCTCTGGGCAATTAATTGTGGAAGATCTGCCGTGAGGTCCCTGCTGAGTTTGAAATACTTCAGACATATTTCACAGATATCCGTGGTTACTTCAAGTCTCTCTCCCTCCCTCCCTCCCTCCCTCCTTTGCTCTTCCTCCTCTTTTCTTTTCTGTCCCTCCTGATCGTCTGCATTGGCCTCTTCCAACTCTCCTTTGGTTTGCCCTTTCTTTTCCCAGCAATTTCTTCCTTTTCAGTGGTTCCCCAGCCCTCATCCATAAATAGAAAATCATAAGTAAGTAAAGAGAAGGGAAATGAGGGGATCGCTGGGTATGGTGAAAATTACAAGTGACTTTGGGGAAAGCTTGTTGGCATCCATATGAGCTAATTTGCACTGTGAACTTAAGGTCCAGTCCACGTGTGGGCTCCTAAGCACCAGGCAGCATTGGAGCCTGGGGGAGGGGGAGGGGCTGCCCCTGCTGCTGCTGCTGCTGCTGCTGCTGCTGCTGCTGCTGCTGCTGCTGCTGCTGCTGGTTACTTCCCAAGCCCTCCTGAGACTAGGCTGGGTATGAGATTTGGAGATCCCCAGCAGATGGTCCTTCCCAGCTTTGAAAGATGAACTAAAGAGAGCGATCAGTAATTAAAGTTCTTTGTACAAGTCGAAACAAAAAGTCTGATCACGAGTGTCTGTGTGAATCACCTCCCACAGCTGCTAAGAAGAGAGTCAGATACTGTGGTCAAGTCATCCAACTTGAAAACTTACAAGATTTCCTCACCCCAGCTACCTAAGCATCATAGAGCCCAGGGGCTAGCGGCCCACTCTGTGGTGAAAGTAAGTTCAAGGGCATTCGTTCATGGGATCAGTTAATCATCCGGAATCCATTCTGTAATGCTTCCATTGCGTGCCTGCATGCTTACACAGTTACAGTGGGCAGTCTCTGACCTCGAGAAACTTACCAGGAAAAACCACACGTTAAACAAAGAGCTCAAGTCAATGGCAAGGCACGGTCTTGGACATCTCTACCCAGCACAGAGCTGGTGAAGACATGAACTCACTCCAGAAGAAGGGGAGGAGAGGTGGTTTTTTGTTCTTTTTTTTTTTTCCCACCCATAAAAAGGGTGAGAGTTTGCCAAGCTAGTGCCAGCAGCGGCAGAAGGCAGCACTCACCTCGCAGAATACCTGGCGCATGCACAGGCATGGCTCAGAAACCACAGCTGACTGGTAACTCCAGGTCACGGCAGGCGGAACCAAGAGCATAGGGCAGTTGGGGAGCAATCGAGGAGTCTGGGGAGATGCTCAGAGCCCACTGGAGGAAGCCTGAGGCTTCCCTTAAGCAGGTGGCAGCCTTAGAGGGTCCTGTCTAAAGGGTTCTTTACAAACATATACACCCTATTGGGGATGGTTCTTTTGGTTTGGTTTGGTTTGAGTCAGGGTCTCAACTACATAGCCTAGGCTAACCTCATCTAGCACAGCAATGGAGTTAAAACATCAGGAATTCAAGAATACTGGAAAATAACACAGATGCAAGACATTCATCTTTTGAAAAGGAGAAAGACTAAATATTCAGTTTCCTGAGAGCAGAGCTCTATGTCCTGGGGTGTTAAAGAAGGTAGTCCTTGGGACTGGAGAGATCACTCAGCAGTTAGGAGCACCGCTGCCTCAACAGCCTGGAGCCCTGAGATAGGACAGATGGGGGACAGTGAACAAACATAAATCAAGCCTTGCCATGTCTCGGCTGTGAAGTATCCGACGATTCCCCCCCACCTGCCTCCATCATCCCCAAATAGGACAAAACCCAGAATCCCCAAGACCCACATGACATGCCTTTGCCTTCCTCCCATACCTCCCTCCCACATCCATCATTCCTACCACTCCAACTTTTTCTAATAGGCCGAGCCTGGCCTCCCCAATTGTCCTATTAGCCACAAAAGCACCCCCATCCATCCTAGTAGGGGTTTGTGTTTCTTCGAACATTATTTGAGCTTCTCACAAGGTAGCCCCGATGACCTAGAGCTCGCTATAGACCAAGCTGACCTTAAACTCAGAGATCCCCTTGCCTCTGCCTCCTGGAGGCCACCACATCCAGCTTCAAGAACACCTCTCTTCGCAGACTTGTCATCTCTCTCCCCAGCTAGACTTCACTAATCCATTTGACTCGTATTTGTTGAGCACAGGCTGTGTATTGGCCTTGATTCTCAGTGTTGAGCACACCCTGGAGAACCAGGCAGGACAGAACTAGCTACTCTGAGCTTCCATCCTCCTGGGAAGACACACAATAAACAGAGAAGCTCACAGAAACAGAGTCCCACGGGGATAGAAATCAAGACAGCCGTTTTTGCTTTGTTTTGTTTTCATTAAGATTTATTTCTATGTACCTGTATGTGTGTACCTCTGTGTGTCTGTATGCTGCATGCTGTGGGTACTGATGGAAGCCAGAAGAAGGTATTGGATCCCCTCGAGTTGGAAGCTCAGGTAGCTGTGAATTGCCTGATGTAGGTCCTGAAAACCAAATTTGGGTCCTCTGTAAGAGCAGCGGTGCTCCTAACTGCTGAGTGATCTCTCCAGTCCCAAGGACTACCTTCTTTAACACCCCAGGACATAGAGCTCTGCTCTCAGGAAACTGAATATTTATTCTTTCTCCTTTTCAAAAGATGAATGTCTTGCATCTGTGTTATTTTCCAGTATTATTGAATTCCTGATGTTTTAACTCCATCACTGGTTCGTTGCTTCTTTTTCCCCTCTTCAATAGGCAACTTTTAGGCATGTGAAGGGTTAAGCATACTTGCATGTCATTCTGGAAATATAATCGGCATCTATCATATTACTGTTATGGGAAAATATGCTCTGAGTTCCAAATAATTAACTTGCAAGTGAACTTTGAAACTGTCAGCCAGGCTCATGTATATTTGGGGGAGGTTTTGCCAAAGTCTTTGCACTCTTTTACGGGGAGAGGCAGCATGCCAGCCATATCAGCCCAGACAGCCCTGGCGATCATGGGGTAACAGATGTCTCAGAAAAATCACCCTATCCAAAGGTTCTGCTAGGCTTCGCACTCAAGGTTGGGATTCTTAGAATCTCAGACCTGTACTGACACACCTCCCTGTGTACAAGGACAGGCATTGTGATTCAAGGTTTTTCCTTTACCAGAGAGACCAAGATAAAATTCTTCAGAGTTCTTCACCTGGACCACAGCATGGCTGAAAGTGGCAGCCAGCATGGGCACTCAGCCCAGCAGCCCTGCAAACGCAGAGCAGGAGAAAGCTTGGGGATCAGCCAATCTAATGCCGGGAAGTCACTCTGACATGACAAGCAGCATGGCATCTAGCCTACCCGCAGTCTCTAGGGCCTCTCAGTAGTTTAGCAAAGGGAGGAATCTCACAAAGGGAAGAGCTGGGTGTAAGAAGGAGGTGATGGGGGGGGGGAGGGTATAGGGAACTTTCTGGATAACACTTGAAATGTAAATGAAGAAGTTATCTAATAAATATTGGAAAAAAAAAGAAGGAGGTGATCTAAGGCTGTTAGGTTACAAACAAAACAAAAGAGGATGCGTTGAGATCGTAACTCAGGAAAGGGGACCAATCAAATGCTCAACGTTTGAGGCTGGGAGTAAGGACGTTCTCTGGACTGTGCTTGGGACTAACACTGTCTGTTTTGATTCTTTGGCTCCAGGTGATGCTATGTAGCCGAGAGGGCTCCTTAAGTCAAACCAGAGAGGATGTGATTGGCAATCTGTTTTCAGTCTTTCCGTTGCTGTAAAATACCTCCTAAGAGTACGTGATAAACCAGGCTATGTGATAAACCAGAGGCACACACCTGTAGTGACAATTTCGGAATATCGGTTGCTTTAAAAAAACACAGAAACACTGTGTGTTTTCCTTTTAATCCCAGGTGTGGGATATGGGGCTGCTTCAGACTGACCACAGCAGCTCTGATGCCTCATGCTCTAGCAGGGGTGTGATTTTGCCAGCTGCAGACAGTTTTTGCAATTACGTGACATTTGGAAACCTAGGGACTTTTCAGAGGGTATATAAATGTTATATACCGAGAGAAGGTAGTGGTTGGTGTTTGGTTGCTGCTGTTCAAGGATTAAGAAGATGTGTGCAAACAAGAAGAGGAAGAAAAAAAAAAAGAAAAGAAATATCCTGATGTTGAAGATCAAACTTGCCCCAAATCAGCAGGAAGTAAACTAACGGTAACACTGCCTTTTTTCCTTTTTCTCTTCTATCTAGTGTTTGGGGATTGAAAGGGTGGAGAAGGGAGGAAGAAAGAAGAACCCACAAAGTAGCAAAAGACAGCCACATGCACCCTTAATCCCAGCACTCAGGAGGCAGAGCCAGGTGGATTTTTGTGAGTTTGAAGCCAGCTTGGTTTATATAGTGAGGCATATACCTTCCACCCACCCACCACACTACTACCAGGGGATTAAAAAAAGAAAAAGGACTGGGTGATTTATAAATGTTCATTTGGCTTATGGTTTTTGGGGATCTAAGACAGAGGCATTGACATGGGCTTCTGGTGAGGGCCCTGTGACATACGTACGTGTTGACAAAGTAGAGTAGGAGTGGGAGCGGGGATGTGCCAGAAAGCTTTTGTGGGAGACAGAGCCAGAGGGCAAGCAGCGAGCTCTACGCAGCCTGCTTTCCTTTCTGTGATGTGACCCCCCTCACAGAGGTGGAGCCCCACGATCTAATCACCTCTTCATGGTCCCACCACCTCTCAACAGTATGCCACTGGCAGCCAAATGTCAAGGACCCACATTCAAACCATAGCCGGCACATCCCAACGTTTTGTTCTTTAAAAGTCTTCTGAAGCTCAAGTTTCAAGTAGCTCTTAAGAAATAGAATCTTCTAGATTGTCCAGGGGACCTGTACCTGTTTTGGTTTTATGAGACAGGGTTTCTCTGTGTAGCCTTGTCACTGACTCTGTAGACCAGGCTGACTTTGAACTTGGAGATCAGCCTGCCTCTGCCTCTGAATGCTGGGATCAAAGGTGTGTGCCACCACCACCCATTGAACCTATACTTTTAACTGTGCCTGTAGGAGCTCATGCCTAGTCAGTTTGAGACTTTCTAGCTAGTATAAGCAACGTCATTTTGCAGAAGTTGGGGTCCAGAGGGTTCTTAGAGAATCACTTAAGTATCAACAACCGGATGGGAAGCTGGGATTTCTGCCTCTGGGCCCATCGAACATTGGAGGTTGGTCAGTATATGTTAGTATAGAGAATAGCTGGTGAGGCACAGGTTCTTTCCACTCATCAGACCACTAACACTTGCAACCTCACTTGAGGGTGGCTTCTACTGTAGCCCACATTTATAAAGAGGAACCTCGGGCAACAAAGGCTAAGTAGCTGAGAATGGAGGCTCACGCTTGAAATCCTTGCACTTGGGACATAAGAACTGCTTCAAGTTCAAGGTTAACATGGACCACATAGTGAATTCCAGGAAGTCTGGGATAAAGAGTAAGAACCTATCTCAAAACAAAACAAAACAAAACAGCTTGACGAAGAATTAGGCGCCAATAAACACGGACCTGGGCACCTGTGTTATCTTTTAGAACCACTGTTCTCTATCAGGAATGAAAGAAGCCAGCTCAGTTTTGTGGAGAATGGAGAATGTTCTCTCAATAAAACCAGACTTTCCCCTCTGGGATAATCCAGCCATCAGAGCTCCTGGAGACAAACCTACTCACTTCTGTAACGCTAGGTGGTGCATCCCAGGTTCTGAGCACCCGTACCTGTGGGCGAAGCCTTTGGGGACTACCCACTCTCTACCCTGGTCTCAAGATATTATAGTCTCCGTGTGTTTGAAGACAGATGGCAGCCAGTGTAAGCTATTCCTAGTCTCATCTCCGGGGATCCTTGTCTGTGTAGGAGGTTAATCACGGAGGAAGGCTGGCTTTCGGGAGAACTGTTCAGCACACACGTTGAGCCTTGCTTAGGCTGAGCTGTGAGGTAGGAGGCTCTCTGCTCTTTTCACAGGACACTTACTGGCTCATTGAAGAGCAGTCCGCACTAACAGTGGAGGGGTGGGGGTGGGGATGGGGGTGGGGCTTAGTCTGTGCCTGCTATCTTTAGACAAAATGCTCGGGCCCCCAACTTTCTTTCATGTGACAGGATGACTTCCGTAGACAACTCTATGTTTTTCCTTAAAACTTGAACATTTTGCTGTTTTGATTTATAATTGATCTTTTTTGACTGTTTCTGTCTGTGGGTCTGGAAGTCACAAACTTACAGAATCTCTTGGTCATACCTTACCCAATAATGAATTTTGTTCCCCACAGCATTTGATTTAAACACTGGGTCTGTGGGGCAGACAAGCCTGTAACCTCAGCTACTCAGGAGCCTCAGGCGATTCTAGATCAGAGTTGGGTAACCTAGTACCCCTGCCTCAAAATCAAAAGGGGGCTGTGGGTGTATATCAGTGGTAGAGTACTTGTCTAGCGTGTAGGCATCCCTATTCAGTCCTCAGGATTGTCAGAGCAACAATGAAGAACACGCTAATTTTCAACTTTGGTTGTTGATATGGTTTAGTGGGCAAGGGGGCTTGCTGCCAATCCCTGTGACCTGAGTGTGACATCCAGAATACACAGGGTAGAGGAAAAAAAAACGGCTCCTATACGTTTGTTCTTCGATCTCCACACATGCACACAAAATAATAAACGTTTTAAAGAATTAGAAATCAGGAAGAATTCTAGGAAAGTCTAGAGCTCCTGTTTCTCTTGAAGTAGGAAATTCAGGGACCGGGATCTTTCATGCCCAGCAGTCATCCTTGGTTGGGATTCTTAGGGGCTATGTCTCCAGGGTGCTCCACCCCAGCTCTCCTCATTGCTATTTCTTCATCTGGCTCCATCTGAGTTGAGCTCTCTGATGGAGATGAAGGGGTCTTCCAAGGCTCACAAAGTACCTGCCTTGTTCCAGGCCGATTCAGGAGAGGACTGGAAGTTGAATTGTAAAGTGCAGATGGGGGTGGGGTGGGTGGGGGGTGGCATGGGTAGGGGGTGGGGTGGGTGGGTATTGGCACAGGGTGGAATTTCTGTCTGGTCTTCTGGACCTTCCTTTCTGTTGATGTCTTTGCTTCCCTAAAGACCCTGCCCAGCTCAGTCCTGAACCTGCAGGCTGAGCCCCTGGAGGGGCCGCTGTGTTCCGGCTCACACTGACTTCATCTCATGGCTTCTGAGTCTGGGAGACAAAGGAATTCTTTTAATTGTGCCTTTCTCTCCCTGTCCAGCAGTTCGCACCATTCTCTGTATAGCCCTAGATGTGGAACCTAGAAAGAACCCAGGGCCGGGATTCTGCTACGGTGGTGCAGGCCAAAGGCTGAAAGAGAAAGTCGCCGGCCAGGCATCCAGGAGGTGGAGGATGGGCAGATGGAGAAGGAAAAACCTGGGAACAGACAAGGGATTATGGAGTGAAGAGGGTCAAGATTGGCGGTCCAGGGAGATGACCCAAGAAACTGAGTTTTGAAAAGGGGTACGACAGCTTGATAGGGCCAGAGAGCTCTAATGCTGGCTTCTCTCTCTCTCTCTCTCTCTCTCTCTCTCTCTCTCTCTCTCTCTCTCTCCTCTCTCCACCTTCTCCTCCTCCTCCCCTCCCCCTCCTCCTTCTTCTTCTCTCTCTC
>CACVCL010030624.1:0-45091 GCA_902729485.2 Mus minutoides
CGGGGTAGCTCAGGTGTTTCCTGCATGCTTCTATAAAGAGTGAACCTACAACGTGAGTATTGTGAGCCTCTTTAAAACCAGACCATCTTAAAACCAGACCTGGACCAGAAGAGTCAGAACCCGCACCATCAACTGTCTCCACAGGGACCTACCATTGTCATTAAAGCTTGGTAACTGTTTCCTGGCATCAAGGAGGCACGTGCTTCACACCAATCGGTATTTAACTCTCAAAGTCAATGGAGATTAAGTTAGCACTGGTGTCATGTGTCATCGGAATTGTCACTCTATATGTCCTTCCTGTCCTACTCGTGGTTACCTGTCTTACAGCCCTTTAGCTCACACCAAAGGCAGCTGAAGCTGGAGCACTGCGACTTGGAGGTATACAAATATGCAAGGTAGGAGGTGTGAAGTGAGCTCAGGTCTTCTCTGGCCACAGTGATCAGATTAACGGAAACACCAGCCAACATTCATTTAGTGTGTACCAGGCCCTCTAGTAGTGATGAAATGTATTCTTTTCTATAACCCTCTGGATGGTGACACGACATGGTTTCCATTTCACTAATGAGAAACTGAAGCTGGAGAGATGACCCGCTGGTTTAGAAGGGTTTGTTCCTTCCCAACCCCGGAGGACCTGGGTTTGTTCCTGAGCATCTATAAGGTGGCTCACCACCATCTGCATCTCCTTCTCCAGGGGTTCTGCCACCCCCTCTGCCTTCCTCGAACATCAGGTGTGCATGTGCTGCACACGCACAAGGCAAGCACAGAATAAATAAATCTAAGCAATGAGGACACTGAGGGGCAGAGCCATCGAGCTAGCTTGTTAGGGCCACATAGATGCTGAATAACGATTGACCTGGACTTATGACCCCATCCTGAGAGCTTAAACAGCTGTCCCCAGTCACAGCCCCTGTCTTCATACTGGGTGTCCTCTCATGTCTTATTTTATTATACTGTCACTAGTCACATTGGTTAAGGGATCGCCATACTCCACTATGACCTCATCTAAATGTGCTAATTATGAGTTATTTTCACGTGTCAGTACATTCTTAGGAGTGGCTGGTTAGGATTTCAGCATATATTTTCTTTCTTGTGTATGTCTGCCTCTCTCTCTCTGATAATCCTATCCTATATCCAAAAGGCAGTATAGAGGCTAGATACATGGATGGAGAACCTGCATGCCAGGGTTCAAACCCTGGCTCTGTCATCTAGTAACTCAGGGCAAGTGACCGAAGATTCACAGAATTGCTTTTCTGATTTTTGACATGAGATTTTGATATGAGATTTTGTAATGCTCTCCTGCTGCTGCCCTGGAGCTCACATTACTAGGCTGTTGTAGACCAGGCTGGCCTTGAACTCGTGTCCCCCCTGCCTTTGCTTCTCAAGTGCTGAGATTACAGGCACATGCTACACCTGGGTGGATTGTCCTGATGTCTATAAACAGGTGCTTGTCTGTCTGTCTGTTTGTTCTTTTGTTTTTGTAGTAGAAGCTGTTTGGTCTCTGACCCCTTGACCTTCTGGCTCATGTTACTGTGGTCACTGGGAGTGACCTTGTAAGGGAAAATGGCAGGTTGATTTCCCCTTCCCAGTGTGCAGGCTAATGCCCAACTGTACCTGAGGCTGACTTCTTGCTAAGCACTGACACCCGGCCTCCCATCCTCAGAGTTCTTTCCTGGAAGTCCAGCATCTTACATCTGAGTTCCTGCCCTCTGACTCTGTATCTCCAGCACCTGACCTGAGAGAAGGCACAGGGTGAAGGGTCAGATCGTCCACTCACCCAGGACTTTGCCTCCCCATCGCTTGGCACTGCCGATCTGTTTCAGTGTTCCTAGCATCTGTCCTCTCTTGTCAATAATGACAAAGGTTTTCCCATACGCATCAGTGGTCTCTGGGGCAGGCCATCTAGGCTCAACCTTAGGAACCTAGCTTTTCATTATCACTGGCTACCTCTGATAGGGCAGGAGAGCAGGAGCGTCCCTCTCCCTACTGTGATCACCCCGCTTTCTTTTGCTTCTTTTACACATCCGAGTTCTTAGTGATCCGCTCTTAGTTGTTTGTATGGGGAACCAAGTATGTTTTATAGCAGATCGGGGTTGAGAAACTGCTGCTGTCTCAGCCAAACATTTCCACCCTGTCTGGTCCCAGATTGTCAGGCCATACCTTAGCCTCATTCATATTCTCTCCTTTCTCCATCAATGGCCACTTAGCAAGGTGTGTGTGTGTGTGTGTGTGTGTGTGTGTGTGTGTGTGTGTATGTATATGTATATGTATATGTATATGTATATGTATATGTATATGTATATGTATATGTATATGTATATGGTTCTTAGATCAAGCCCCAAAGCTTGTGAGATAGAGAGGGACTCTTTGTGGTCATTGTTAATAAAGATCAATAAGGCAGAGAAACAAGGTCACTTCCTATAGTCATGCAGTGGTTGAGGCTTGCTTGAACTATAGGAACTACAGTCACCTGGGGGTGGAAGGTGACCCAAAGTAACTCTCCCAGTTCTTTGTGCAACTGAATTCTGTATAAGGACTCAAACCACGAAACATCGATTTTCACTGGTAAATAATGTCTATCATAGCAGGTTTCCTTAGCCCTTCTCAGCAAGAGGAACCGACCTTTGAACTCCTTGTGCTCCTCCTGTCCAGCCAGGCCTAAGATTTCCTCAGATCTTTTCCTTTCTACCTGCCACCTGAAGCAGCCGTTAGTTACTTAGGCTTCTGCTCCTCTGTTCCCCCGCCGCCAACTCTTCAAGCCCCAGGCAAATTCCCGGGAAGACGCCATCATTCCTTCTGCTAGACAGTTCTCTCTTAGCTTCTAGCTCATTCAAGTTGATGCCACTCAAATTCTGATTCATTACAAAATTTGCATTTTCAAGCTTACACTCAGATTAAGGCACGTGAGACTCTTGCTCATCCCAGATACCGAGAGAGGTAGTGCTGCGCCATTTACCCGGTTTATTTATAACGGTGCTTGGGAAGACTTCAGTAATTAAGCTTCTAAGACAGCGTACTCCCTTCCCCTTCCCAGTAGCCCACCCATTGATTAGAATTGGGTATTTTGAAATCAACACTTGATAGCAACCTGTGTTAGACACTGGATTAATAAAAAGAAAATTTGAGGGGGAGCGCTGTCAAATTTTGTGGGAAAAGCTTTGTAAATGAAAACACCCACTTACCAATTACAACAATTCTCGTTACACATCCTTCTCTGGTCAGTCCTGTATCTTTTATCTTTGTAGGTGAGTGTTAGGCTTTTTAAGATTCATGAAGGGTGAAAAAAATCTTACTATTCAATGCAAATTCAAGACAAAGTGGGACAGTTTTTTTTGTTTTTGTTTTTGTTTTTTGTTTTTTTTAAGACAAAGAAGAATAGGATTGAGGTCAGCAGACACTGGAGGACTGCCTGCAGAGTTTTGAGAGCTGTGAGCTGCAGGAGGAGACAGTGATGAGGAGACCTAAGATAATGATTGACATATCAGATGCTTGAAGGAGGTGGCCTCTGGGAACACTGAGGGACCCTTAAGGAGCATCTGAAATAAATCTATTTACTCTCACTGAGAAAGTTAAACTCGAGACGAGGAATACCTGTTATGGTTTCAGTACGAGAGCCCCACAGTTGTGTATGGATTATGATAACAATTTTTGGGTGAATTTCATAGAACAGTTTTCAAAGACTCTTAGGAGGTGAGGCCTAGATGCAGGTCACAGGGCTATGCCTGAGGGAGGGCTATATGTTGTCCAAGAACCTCCCATTTTTCTCCCTTCACCCCTCTCTTCCCCTTCTTTTCTCCTTTCTGAGAGAGACTGAGGAGCCTCTGTCACACCCAAGCCCTGGTGCTCTGCCTCTCCATAGGCAGAATCAGTGAGGCCAATGGCTGTAGACTGAGCCCTCTGAAAATTAGAGATAAAACACATCCCTCTCTTGCATTATTCTTTTTTTTTTCTTTTGAGACAGGGTTTCTCTGTGTAGCTCTGGCTGTCCTGGAACTCACTCTGTAGATCAGGCTGGCCTCAAACGTAGAGATGCACTTACCTCTGCCTCCCAAGTGCTGGGATTAAAGGCGAGTACCACCATTGCCCGGCCTCTTGCATTTTCTTGTGTGCTTCGATTATAGTGATTCAAAAATAGCTAGCATAAACCCTAATGTGGAAAAAATGTGTACTATGATACCAATTTGTGGAAGATATGACTCATTCTTTATTCTGGAGTGGTGATGATCTAAACTAAAGTAAACTAATTTTCATTGCGGTTGTGGCTTGAATGTGAACGGTTTCCCCTTGAATGTGAACGGTTTCCCCGGCTGCCCAGGTTCCTGTGCTTGAAGATTTGGTCCTCAGCTGGTTGGTGGTTAGTAAAATCCTTAGTAAATGGAGGTTTACTGGAGTAACTGGGGTGGACCTTGACATCTACAGCTGTGCTGTGGCAGTTTGAATATCAACAGCCCCAATAGATGTTTGAATTCTTGGTCCATAGGAGGTGGCACTGTTAGGACATATGGCCTTATTGAAGTAGTTGTGGCTTTGCTGGAGGAATTGTGTCCCTAGGGGATGGAATGTTAGGTTTTAGAAGTTCAAGCCAGTTCTCTGCCTGCTGCCTTCAGATCCAGATGTAGAACTCCCAGCTCCTTCTCCAGCACCATGTCTGCCTGTGTGCCGCTATGCTTCCCACCATGATGCTAATGGACCAAACCTCAGAAACTCTAAGTCAACCCCAGTTAGATGTTTTTCTTTATAAGAGTTTTCATGGTCATGCTGTCTCTTTACATGAAACACTAAGACAGAAGTTGATACCAGGGGTCGGGTATCAGGGGTGGGCTTGCTGTACCATACTTCTGTTTGGAATATGGACTTTGGAACCTTGTATTTGAAAAGCAGTTGAATGCTTTCAGTGGGGCTTAATGCACCATCTTAGCAGGGACATGGAAGACAGTGGTGCTGAGGGTGACTTGAATTGTGGGGGGTCTGACTCAAGAGGTTCGAGGAGACGAATGTTAGTATGTAGGCTAGAGACTGTTTTTGTGATGTTTTGGTAAAGAATGTATCTGCTTTCTGCCTTTGTTCAAAAAGTCTTCCTGAGGCTACATTAAAGAGTTTTGGATAAATTGGTTTGTCAGGGGAGGTCTCAAAGCAGCCTGGTATTGACTCTGTCGTGTGTGGTTACTAGTGTTCACTCTTATGCAGATCTAAAATGAAAGGGAGTGAACTGGGCAAGGAAGGATACCGAATGTTCAGCTTGAGGGGAAACGTAAATAGAAGGGAGCTAAATCCTGTGTTTAAGGAGATAAATAGGTTTTAAGAATCCTGATGTTAAATGGAATAAAAGGATTGGTGATCACAAAGCAAGACACTACTCAGCTAAGCTTCCAACGTGTGAAAAAGAATTAAAGAAAAGCCGAGGGCTGTGTTTTAGGGCACATACATTTAATCTCAGAACTTAGGAGGCAGAGGCAGGAGGGCCTCTAAGTTAAAGGCCATCCTGGTCTACAAAGCAAGTTCCAGGCCAGCCGAGTTTAGTTAATGAATCAAACAGAAAGCTGATCAAGATGTAATGGAAAAGGGGGTCATGTTCCAGCCTCAGGAAGCATCAGATCTTGGCAGCTTCAGCCATGTGGTTCTGGCTTTAGAGTCAAGGCTAGAATAAAGTGGTTATGGACTCTCCCTCCATGACTAAGGGAAACTGTTGAGGTCAGGCATGTGGCAGGGGTGTCCCTGCTTGGAGGCCTAGAGATGCCAATGTGTGAAGCTGCGAAGGTAAAGCCTGGTGTCTTAGTTGAAGCTTCCATTGCTATGAAGAGACACCATGACCAACGTAACTTTAGAAAGGACAACATTTAGTTGGAGCTGGCTTACAGGTTCTGAGGTTCAGTCCATCATCATCATGGTGGGAAGTATGATGGCCTCCAGGCAGACATGGTGCTGGAGGAGCTGAGACTTCCACATCTTCATCCAAAGGAAGCCAGGAGTAGACTGTTTTCAGGGAGCTAGGAGAAGGGTCTCAAAGCCCACCGCCCAAATCACACACTTCCTCCAATAGGGTTACACCTCCTAATAGTGCCACTCCTGGGCCAAGCATATTCAAACCACCACACCTGGATTGCCTTGGAGACCAGAAGATGTTGGGAATGTCAGAGTACTGGGATACCTGTTAAAGAAAGCTGCTAACAGGGAGTGTAACCAGCTAGAGAGAGAGAGAGAGAGAGAGAGAGAGAGAGAGAGAGAGAGAGAGAGAGAGAGGTATGTTGCAGTCAACAAAGCTGAAGGGAGTTGGAGATCTGAAGAGTGTTTTGACATCAGACATGCAGAGTTTGAAGTTTGCCCAGCTGGTTTTGGTCTTGCATTGGTCCTAGCATTTCTTTACTGTCCTCCCTCCCCTCCTTTATGAAACAGTAATGTGTACCCAGAGCTATTATATGCTGGAACTATGTGCCTGCTTTTTTAAAAATGTGATTTTAGAATGGATTGCAGATAAGAGATTGCATGAATCTCAGAAGAGACTTTTTAAAACAAGTTTGAGACTGAGATAGACTATGAGGGTCTTTTGCAGTTGGACTAAATGCATCTTTGTACTATTATGGTTACAAGCCTACGGGACCCAGAGAGTAGAATGTGGTGGCTTGAATAGGAATGACCCCCATAGACTCATTGTGTTTGAATGCTTGGTCCACAGGGAGTGGCACCCTTAGGGGGTGTGTGACCTTGTTAGAGTAGGTGTGGCTTTGTTGGAGGAAGTGGGCAGTGATGTCTCAGAAGCTCAGGCCAGTTCTCTGCTTGCTGCCTGCAGATCCAGATGTGGAGCTCTCAGTGCCTAGTCCAGCACCATGTCTGCCTGCATGCTGTCACGCTTCCCGCCATGACTGTATGGATTAAACCCCTGAAACTGTAAGCCAGACCCAGGTATATGTTTTCCTTTATAAGACTTGTCATGATCATGGTGTCACTTCACAGAAATAAAACCCAATTTAGACACCAGCTTAGCCCCATTTCCTGACTGCTCTCTGCTTCTTGCGACATCACCAGCTCCGCCCTGCTCCCGTTACTGTGCCTTCCCACCATGAAGGATGGTAGCCTTTCTTAAACCGTAAGCCAAAGCAAATATTTCCTCCATTCGGTTGCCCTTGGTCAGGGGTTTGGCCATAGCAACGAGAGAAGTAACTAATAAACTTATTTTGTTTTCATTTTTAAAGTATCTGAGTCCAAAGGAACTTAGTCCCCATCCCTCATTAAGCTGCTGTACTCTTGCTTTTAAGTAGGTCAGTCACCAGGGCTAGTGAGCCTTAGAGATCAGGGCTCCATTATTAACCTGCCCACAAGGAAATTCTCTTATTGCCCTGGGCTTTCTTAACCTACTGGACACAGGATGATGACGGAGTTCCATTTACTGTCCTGCAACTCTGGAGAACTGAACTGGGTAGATGGAGACCAGAGAAGCACATTTCCTGTCCAGCCCAGGTCGGCAGGAGCCCTAGGAGGGAGGGTCAGGCCTCCTGTCTTTGGCTCCCACCCATGACTCTCCACCTGCTGCTCTCGGTTATGTGTTGACAAGCCTCTTTTGTTGACTTCCTGAGGGAGTGCAGGAAAAGCACGTTGGGAATTCAGGAGAGCACCAGGGCTCTAACTGCTCCTGAATGAGACGGAATTAGAAAATGGTTTCAAATTGAAAACTTAATTTTCAATTAGTGTACATTCAGGCAGGAGTGGGAGGGATTAGGGGATGGCAGCTTGTTTGGTTAACACACTCTTTAGAAGACATGCTTGCAAGCTATTAGTTAGCTTTCTCCTCGCTCCCCCTCCCACCGCCTTAAAGTGCTCCTTGCTCTGTAATTGGGTAGCCCGGCTCCCTCACTGCCTGCTGCATGCTACATCCCAGCTGACTGGTGCAGCTGTGGCTTCTGGAGGTGGGGCGTAGCCATGGGCTCTGAGGACACAGGTGAACTTATTTTCTGATGGGGCTACCTGCTCCTCAAAAACGCTTCTGGAAAAACAAGCAAACACATTTTTCTCTAACATATTTGATCACAGTGTTGGTTGATGGGCCTGCTCGTTTAATAAAGACACACGTTCACACATAAGCTATAGGAGTGCAGGACACACACTGTCCTTGTCTGTTCTGCAGTAACCCTGTCCCAGTCTAGAGGCCCCTGGAGCAGTACAAGGTTGAGAACCATACCATCAGAAACGAACTTGGCTCAGTGTTTCACGATGTGCCCAGACATCTACAGAGCGAAGAGAAAGCATGGTGCTGAGAAACCAGAGAGGCACAGACATCCCAAGTCAGTCTCAAAATGATCGCTGACCACCAGAGCACAGGGGTGAGCGCTCTGCTGTTGGGCCTCTCTAATCCTACTCCCTGTAGAATCTGTCAGGTGAGATTTTCATGCTGTTCATCTATTGTCTTCTCAGAGTCCCAGCCATGGAATGAAGCAGATTCAATTCCCACCTACAAAGTAGATTCGATTCTCATCTGTTCTTTTTGACCTCTGCAAGAGATGGAAAGCAAGGCATCTGGGGTCCTGCGACTGCATGTGATGCACCATTGGGTGAACCTGCTAAGGGTAGATTTAAAGTCTGTGATTTGTGCTGAGGGTAGCCCTGAAGGTCAGAAGGGCAAGCATGGGGTGCGACATTAAGATTTGGTGGTAGGGGCTGTGGGTCAGGACCTGAGTGGCTTTATCTGTCTTTTTCTGCCTTCTTTTCTGCTGTAGATAGTTCTGTCCTCTTCACTCTCACCGCCATTTGTTCTTGTTTAGGTTTATTAATACCCTCTGGCCCGGGGTGTTCATACAACCAAAGCCCGTTCGCCTTGGTTAGTTGACTTTCAGTCTTCAGCTAGATGCGATGGATGAATGAACTAACTGTGGAATCCATCTCCACCAGGCAGCTTCAGTAAACAAGTGAGCGCTCAACAGTGGATGTTTACAAGCCAAAAATCACAAATTCAGTCAGCAGAGCAGTAACTTCATTAGGCACTTCCCTCTGCCATTAGTCAGTAAGAGAAAGTGCGGGGCTGTGATTAAGCGCGCTTTTCTTCCGTGGCATGCCACCGCTGTCTGCTTGCTTGGCACGTGCCACTTTTCCTTTACTCCTTCCTTCCAACCCTTCTCACGGCAAAGCTGGCTGCGAAGTCGGGAAGCAAGCATGCCATCTTAGCGCTGACACGGCCGCTGGCTCGACTGATTTGTCACTAAGGTTTTTCCTGACTCCTTCTTCAACCTTGGCTCAAATCCTGGGCTCTGAGCTCCAGGTGACATCTGCTCCCTACAGATTGGTACGAGCACATTCCAAGTGCCCTTACTGATGACTCTCATCAGTGAGTGCAACCCCAGGCTAGTCTCTGCACCCTCTTCTCATAGGCATAGGTGTCTTTAGCCATCCAGGTGAATCTCTTTTTCCTGTTAAACTCCTTTCTCTCTAGAGAAGCCATCCGAGCATACTGTTCCTTCATTAAGTCTTATCATGGCGTCAAGCAAGACTTGTTAATCCTCTCTCTGCTGCTTAGGCTACTTTCCAGGAAGTGCTGAATTTAATTGAAGAAAGGATGGGAGAGGCTCAGATGCCAGCCCAGTGTCTGTCAGCTTCCAGTCCAAAATAAAGGCGACTAGGAAGGAGGGGTTTAGATAACAATACTCGACGCCAGACAAATACCAGCAAATCTTGATAGCTCAGAAGCAATTGACTTTGAGAAAGTGAAACTTAAATCTAGAATCTTCTGATTTGAAAGGGTCTCTGAAGTCTTGTCATCCTCTCCTTTATTTTATAAATGGGCCAAGTCTGCACTGAAAGAGACTGAAGGGGCTGCTCAATGACAAATCAGGGACTGAAGAGCAAGCCTGGGACTCTGCTGGTTCCCCTAGAGGCTTTACTTTAGAGACAGTTAGCTCATCTTCTCCTCTTTCATAAAAGCAGCTAAGTAGGCTTGAGATTTAAATGACATTTTACTTATTTACTTTGTGGGGTGTGTGTCTGTTTGTGTGTGTGTTTGAATGAGTGTGCCGTGGTGCGCCTGTGGAAATAAAAGAACAATCTGTGGGAAGCCAGTCCTTTCCTTCTCTGCCACATGGGCCCCTCAGTGGTCAGCCTCATAGGCAAGCATCTTCGTCCACGGCACCACCTCACCCGCCCAGAAAGGGTTCTGAAGGTGGTGTCAATGCCTTCCTATCCACAAATTTAAAAAGATTATTACAAAGTTCTGTTTGTATGTGTACGAGTGTTTTATGTGTATGAGTCTCTGTGTACTTATGTGTATTCTTCTGTGCCCATGGAGGCCAGAAGAGGGTGTTGGATTTCCTGGAACTGGAGTTAGGGATTATAAACACCCATTCTGGTACCGGGAACCCAAGTTGAATCCTCTCCAAGAGCAGCCGGTGCTCTTAACCACTGAGCCACTCTTCCAACCTAAACCTCATACAATTTTAAAGATGTTGGTAGGCTTTTACTCGGGATTTAAGGACATGTCAATCATAATCCTTTTGCTTTTAGGTGTCAAAAGTGCAATTAGTCAGAAAGGAGGGTGTTTCTAAGCCTGTAAGATCTCAGGAAAGTTGGCTAACTGGACCACACAAATCTGGACCAGAACAAGGACTAGAGTGTGCATAGCTCCTTCCCATGCCCCTCCTTTTTTTTTTTTTTTTTTTTTTTTTGACTTTCCTCCCCCTCTTACTTTTCCATTTTGTTTGAAACAGGATCTTACTATATGACTCACATTAGACTTGACCCTGTGATCCTCCTGCCTCAGCCTCCTCAGTGCTGGGATCACAGGTGTTCCCTGTTCCTTCTGGCTGGAGTTTTATTCTGACAAGAAGAACCAAATCTTTTCATTTGGAAGCTGTCCTAGGCTTTCCACACGCCATTGGCAGCATTGTTTTATGTCTTGCAGCTCCTCCAGGGACAAGGTATTGATGTCATACTCCACAGCCTCAAGCCTTGGGAGTTTTCTGGTTACCTAGCTATGATGGGAGGAGTCAGGTGGCTTTCCCCTGAGCCAATCAGTTTTCGTCTGGAGGGTGGGATATTATCATTGGCCATGTTTGATTCTAGAATTTAGTCTAGAACGGACTACTGATCATCAGAGGTAAGCAGGAGAGGGAAGCTACCTCCATACAAACTGCATGGTTGGAGTGTGTATGTGGACAGGAGGAGAGAGAGTATATGCTCACAGAAACCAAACGGCTGCTGGGTGGAGACACTGATGGCGCAGGTGGAAACCCGGCACCTTCTCCTCCAACGTTTACTTCACCTGACACTTACCTCTGAGACAACTTCAGAGGGGGAATTGTGGCCTTTCAGTTCAGCCACTTACCTAAACGTGAGGCAGTCAAGGCCAGCTGGGAGCATTTGACTGGATTGGCCCCAACTGCAAAGGAGCTTAACCGTGTGGCACAGTTTAACGGTGCTGCCAATCCTCGAGTTTCAAAATTGTATCATCTTTCTTCCTGCTGAGTTTCTTCATGGTTGGTGGCCTGGATTTCCATTTCTGGAGATGAGTCCTTTCATTGGTCCATCCTACAAAATGGCCCAAGGCCTCGAACAGACATGACCACTTTACAGCATCGGTGAGATTGTGGGACACTGTTGTTGTTTTTTTCCTTTTTCCTTTTTCCTATTGACTCTTAGAACATAACATTCATCTTAAAGAAGAGTTACTGGATCCCTAAGATAGCAAACCTTTTTCTGCATGTTTGTAGTTACAGCTTTCCAGAAGCAATGGGATAGATCTCCACCCAGTGATTTTTGTCCTTTGTTTCCTTTGTGAAGTCACAGATTATCAGCTGGTAGAACAATAGTCATAATAGCACCAGTACTTACTGGGTGCTTTTAGCACCCCCGACTCAGTTGATTTTTATATTATTTAGCCTATTTGATCCTTATAATGCCCCCAAAGTTAAGAACAAGTTACTATGATTCCATTTTGTAGATGGAGAAAATGACACACAGTACATTTGCTTGCTAAAGGCTACAAAGTGTCAGAATTGGGATTGGCAATGTGTGCTGTGTGTGCATGTGGAGGTTTTCATGGAATGGCAGCTCTGTTTGGAGGGTTTGTTGGACCCTTAGCAAGCATAGCCTTGCTGGAGGAAGGACATCACTGAGCTGGGATTGAAGACTATTGATTCATTCTCTCTGCTTCATGTTTGTGGTTGAAGATGTGATTTTTCCAGCTTTCCATCCAGGCTGCCTGCTGCCAGTCTCCCCCGCCATGATAGATGCCTCCTCTGGAACTGTAAGCTAAAATAAATTCTTCCACATATCAGGTTATATTGTGGTGCTTTATTACAGCAACAGTACCTAGTGCAACCTAACAGTATCATAACATCTTCTTCTGCTTTCTCCTAAGTAGGCAAGCATTTCATTGACTTAATACATTTTCATAAATCTCTTTTTCCTCAAACACTTTCCCCACCTGTTGAATGATAACCTTGGTTGGCTTAGTTTAAAGTTTTTATTTGCACAGTAGAAATGGAAATAATTCTGGGAACAATACCTAATTTTGTTCATCCTAAAGTTCAACGAATGCCACTTCAGTACCCATGTTAGCAAGTACATTAGAACGAGTGGCTGATATAATGTCCATTGTAAAGATGAAGAAACTGAGGCCTGATGAGTTTAACAGATTGACCAAGGTCACTGGGAGGGTTTGAATGGGAGAGGTGTCCCACACAGGCGCAGGTGTTTGAGCACATGGACCCTGGTTGATGACACTGTTTGGAGATACATCTTTACTGGAGGAAGTAAACGCTTCACACGCACGCACGGTTGAGGGATGTGATCTCTCTGCTTCCTGCTCCAGCCGCTATGCCTTCCTGCTTCCCTGCCGCCCTGCTACAATGGACTCTCCTCCTACTGGATCCCCATCCCTGAGCCCAAATATGCTCTGTCCCCTCTAGGTTGTTTTTGTTCATGGTGCTTTGTCATAGCGCAGACATTTAGCTAACGAAGTCACCGAGAAATAGAGTGGGCGAGCCTGATTTCTGGTTTAGTCCCATCTCCCCCGGAGCAAGGGCTCTCTAGAGTACCTGTAAATGAAATGATAATATGTGCTTTCTGCCTTGTAGAGCTCTTTTTAACAGGGAAAGAAGGTGGAAATTGCAAGAGACATTCCTCGAGAGACCCCAGGGGACAGATATATGAAGAAAACACAAGGGCAGAGGTGAGAGGTTACTCTACTGAGTGCTAGTTCTGCCGTACTGCTGACCAGAGACAAGGAAAACATTTGCTTAGCCAACACTTTTGGAAGGTTCCAGCAATTAGGGTGTTAATATTCTGTGTAGTCACAATTATGTTGTAACTACCAATCAGGAGGCAACTCATCATTTTGCTGTAATGTAATTACATTAAATAGCACCAGTCATGTCGGTGCAGAGACTGGGGCAGCCGCTAATTACCCACTGCACCCGGGCACCTCAGCTTGGATCAGGGATAATTGGTGTAATGCAGTTTTGCGTTTCAGGGCTGGCCCTGTTTATCTCAGCACAGCTTCAGCAGCTCCAGGGATTCTCTGCTGTGTGGGGTTCGGCTGTGTTTGTCAGCTGGAAGCAGATCGGGTGTTCCAATCCCTGCCCTTGCTCCTTAAAGAAAACCTGAGAGGAAAATGTCTCTTACAGGTGGAGGAGAGCCCTTTGAGGACCAGGGCTGCGTTTGTCATTTTCAACCTCTCACTGCTGCGCATGGGCAGGAGTGAGAATAGTCAGCACACATTGAAAGGCTCCCGCATGTCAGGAGCTGGGCTAGGTACTTTACGGATGTTTAAATTGATTTTCAAGAACATGTCTCTAAAGGCAGTGATGCAATCCCATTTGATGGATGGGAAGCTAAGGACCAGAGAGAGGAACCATTGGCCTGAAGGCAGAGAGCTCGTCAGTAGGAAGGATGGGCAGTTCCAAAGTCCAAAGTCCATTTCCTGCCCCCCCCCCCCACGACTCCCCACTGCCTCCCAGGAGCCTGACAAATGGTGGTAGAGGTGGCTACCCACATTTGTACAAGAGGATGGCCCTTGAGTTTCTTGTTTATTTCACCAGCTGCTTCAGAATTAATTTTTATGAATTCATCTTCTCTCTTGTGCGTGAATCCAAATCCTATTTCCAGACCTGTTTTAGTATTTGGAGAGAGAGAGAGAGAGAGAGAGAGAGAGAGAGAGAGAGAGAGAGAGAGAGAACTTTTAGGAAGTCAGTCGGTTGTGAAGTTTAAGGTGTGAGTGTGTGTGTGTGTGTGTATGTGCGCTCGCGCGTGCACACGAGCATGTGTGCGCACATGTGCACATGGAAGCCATATGAGGTTGTTGGATCCCCTGGAGCTGGAGTTACAGGCAGCTGTGAATTACCCAGTGTGAGTGCTGGGAACTGAACTTAGACCCTCTGCAATAGCAGCACATGCTCTTAGAACTCCCGAGCCACCTCTCCTGCCCCTGTGAAGTATACCCGAGTGATATCTTTGGATAAAGATGGGATCTTTGAAGAGAAAACTGAGATACGTGAGGTGAAGATGCCCAAAGTTATCAAGCTGAAAACGGTCTTTCCTTTGCTGTCTGGCTTTGGCAGTAATCTGATTTAAAAATGAAGGAAAACAGCAGATGGTTGATTCCGATTCACGTACAAAATGCTTTTTCCAAGTGATTTGGAGACCCTGACGGGTTTTTAAGGTTGTAATAGCTGTGATGATTTCATTGTACATTATGGACACACAGCACTTTGGTCTTTCCTGATTGATATTCTTGCGTCCTAAATGCATCTCATTTATGTGATGGGGAAACCAGAATGGATTATATGATGAGCAAAACAGAACCACGTCTGAAGACATCAGCACACACCTCTGCCTTGAAGCCCTGGCTAGTGGAATTCAGTTCACTGATCTCACTAGGCTGCCTGGCCATGGAGCCCCAGGCTGCCTTTCTTCACCTCCCCATTGCTGAGATTACAAGCTGGTACTCTTGGTCTTTTTTCATGGGGTCTGGGTCCTTCATGAATGTGCAACAAGCACTTTACAACTGAGCAGTCTCTCCAGCCTTGCTCTGAGAGGCTTTTATTGATCTTCGAGGAGTTGGCAAACAATATAGACATCCCTGGCTCTGGTAACAATATGCTAACTTGCGCCTAAGCTTCTTTAGTAATATCTAGAAGAGAGGCAGAACTTTGGAAAAACCCTCAACCTATTTCAAGGAACAAGAAAGTCGGGACCGAGAGATGACCAGTTTTTCCTGGGGAGAAGTAGAGGGTAAGCCATTTCAGGAAACTCCAATATGTAAAACCAACACCAGTAAAAACATTTTCAGCGAGGCTGCAGACCCTGGGATAACTGATTATTTAACAAAAATAATATGAATGTACTTCCTCCAGTGAGGTTCCAACTCAGAATTAACAATCTTCTCAAAACCACGCTGTCAACCGAGGACTCATCTACACGAGCCTGTTGGAAGACATTTCATCATGGAATCAAACATGGGGTTCTGGCTTGAGGTTGCATAGCCCAGTCCCACTTCCTGTCTACTTCATGCTTTTTGTTCTGCGAAGGAGTCCCACATACATGCTTCAGTGGTCGTGGCTTCACCGCCATGATGCCAATAGGGTGCAAATATTATTAACATATTTTGCTAAGTGGATATGGTATCAAACCATCCTTTAAATTTGTATCTCCTACTTCATTCCTCCTTTGAATAGGAAACAAAATACCCATGAAAGGAGTTACAGAGACAAAGTTTGGAGCTAAGATGAAAGGATGGACCATCCAGAGACTACCCCACCGGGGGATCCATCCCACAATCACTCACCAAACCCAGACACTATTGCATAGGACAGCAAGAGTTTGCTGAAGGGACCCTGATATAGCTGTCTCATAAGAGGCTATGCCAGTGCCTGGCAAATACAGAAGTGGATGCTCACAGTCATCTATAGGATGGAACACAGGGCCCACAATGGAGAAGCTAGAGATAGAACCCCAGGAGCTGAAGGGGTCTGCAACCCTATAAGAGGAACAACAATATGAACTAACCGGAACCCCCAGAGCTCGTGTCTCTAGGTGCAAATGTAGCAGAAGATGGCCTAGTCGACCATCATTGGGAAGAGAGGCCCCTTGGTATTGCAATCTTTATATGCCCCAATACAGGGGAACGCCAGGGCCAAGAAGTGGGAGTGGGTGGGCAGGGGCGCAGGGAGGGGGGAGGGGAGAGGGAACTTTCGGGATAACATTTGAAATGTAAATTAAGAAAATATCTAATTAAAAAATTGGAAAAAAAATTTGTACCTCCATGCCCATGGGTTAGCAGAGTTCTCAGACCTCATCAGAGAAGGGCCTTTGTGTGTTGGACAGTGGTTAACTTAGACACTACAACTGATCCAAATGGAGAGAATGACTGTCATCCAGAGTGCCCAGTCACAAATGGGAATTTATACCATTGCTGTTCCAAGGTGCAGGGACCATCTTGGAAGAGGTGGTGGAAGGACTGTAAAGGCTAGAGATCAGGGAGGACTGGGCATGTTGGAAGCACTGCACCTATAAGTTCCCAGCAGGTCAAGCTCACAAGATCAAGCCAGTATCTGGTTTAAATTGGGAACAGGAACAAAGGAATGGAATAAAGTTGACAGACAGCACCAGGAAGACTGAAACAAGCTCTGAGAAAAGGTTGGGGTCTATAACTCATGGTGATTTTAGGGGCTAGGGGAAAAGTGGTTTAGCTGAAACAGGAAGATAGGTTTGAGCTTTGCTTTCATAATAAGAAAGAGAAATGGGGAGAGGCAGAGCTAGAGACACATAGACTCATAAAAAGTACACAGAGGGAAGAAAGAAAGATACACAGACTAAAAGAGAAAGAGAGGTAGGTACAGAATGAGAAAGAAAGGTGATTAGGTAAAGAGAAGGGTAGGGAGGACAGAGAAAGAGAGATGCTGAGAAAGAGGAAGGGGAGAAGAAGGAAGAAGAGGAGAAGGAAGATGGAGAGGACAAGTAGAGAAGAAGGGAGAAGGGACAAGGCAGAAGGGAGGAGAAGGTGGAGGAGGAGGTGGTGGTGGTGGTAATGGAGGAGGAGAAGGGAGAGGAAGAGGAGGAGAAGAGGAGGAAGAAGAAGAGGAAAACTACTAGTAGTGAGACAAAGAGACACAAAGAGTCAGTGACCACCTCAGACACTGATGAGAGAAAGCTGCGATGGAGCCAGTCAGCTAAGCCTGTTAAGAAACTCAAGAACAGACCTTTCCATAGCATCCTCTTCTAAAAAGGAGCATGTCGGTTTTCAGATCTCAGCACATCCTGGTTATATGTGCTCTCTGACTGATTGGCTGCATAGCCCTTGGCCACAGAGACACAAGCCAAACAGAGATGCTCAAAAGAGGGAAAGATGTAAGAGGCCAGGGGACCATGGGTTTGATCTTTAGAGGGAAACACACAAGATGTCATTCAGACAGAAAAACCTTTCTTCCTTTACGGAGATGTCAGGAAGGCCACCACTTTGAAAATACCCCAAGCCCTTGGTGACATTTCTTTTTCTCTGAGTCTTTCTATTTTTTTCTAACCCAAAAGTTATTAAGGCAGACAGATGTACCGTCTTTCAGGGTGCAGGTTGGGTAGGTTCTTCCTGTGAGATCTTGAGGTTTAGTTCTTTTTTTTCTGCTTCATCTGCCACACCAGCTGCCCTCTTGCCTCCTCTACAATGACAAATCAGAAGGGGTAAAATTAAGTCCCTTACTGAATTTTGGGGTGTGATGGGACACCCTGGCAGTCTCAGGTAAGTAGGTAGAATGTCTTCTACTCTTCTGTTGAGTGACTTTCCAGGTCTCCTCCACTGCTTCTTCTCTCCTATGCTGAGACCTAATTCACTACCCCATGTCCAAAGTGTCTTCCCCTCTAATATTGGATAAAGAATCAATGATGGTTGCAGGTTTTCTGAAAGTGAGAACCTGGGTCAGAAGCTCATGCCATTCATGTCAGCTACTAAAAATGGCTACAAACAAGTATGTCCACTCTTCTGAGCTCAACACATCCCCAGAGACTCACTCAACTTGGGTAAATAAAAGTAAGTATTTCTATTCTGGTCTGAAAGTGGTAAAAGGTTATTTTGTTTTCCATGAGGCCAGAAATCAGCTAAAAAAAGATGCCCTTTATCACTTGCACCTTCGGTATCTTCAATTTCCATTATCAATTAAAAGACAGTAAACCCTTATCCTGAATAGAAGTGCAATTAGACCCAATAATGAAATCATCAAGCACTGCTGAGGTGGAACTTGGCAGTAATTAGTTTTTTTGATACATAAATACAATTTCCAAATGCAATTTGTCCCTAAGCCCAGGCTGCTGATTCAATTCATGGTGTTTGCTATCATCAGGGACTGTGGGGTGAGGCACATTCAGTCTGTTTTCTGTACAGGATGGAACGAGTTGGTTAACTCTGAAATAACTCAGTAGAAATGAAAAAAAAAAAAAAAAAAAGAGGCACATAGATCTCCTGGGATCAGGAGTGGACAGTGTGCCCCCAGGATGTCCCTGACCTGTGAATTCCACTGTCAGGGAGCAAGCTGGTCCTCTCTGCCATTCTGCTCTCTGTGTCTGCTTATGTCTTCCCCACATCCTTCCCTAACACTTCCCCTTCATTTGCCTATGTTTGTATTCAGTACATTTTCACTGAGAGTATGCTACACTCTGTCAGGTGCTGGGGCAGAGCAGTGACGGGGGTCGGGGGTGGCACTCACTGTTGCTGTTATCAAGGGACAGGAACCACATATTTAATTTTAATTGTTGGAGTGCCATTGAGGGTCTCGTGAGAACATATTAGGGCTCTATTCTAGTCCAGGAGGTTCAATAATAGCTTCCTTATGTTACTGATCATAAGCATTAATAGGAGGGAGGCAAGAGTCGGAGAAAACTGGCCAGGTGGAGAGAGATCTGTAAGGAAGCAGCAGGACAACGAGAAGCAACCATGAGGTGGGAGCAAACGAAAGAAGCGCCAGGGAGCAAGGGCGTGAGGCGAGACCATGTGCTAGACCTTGTTCAAGGTTTTAGATTTGATTTAAAGCCCACAAGAAACTCTCTGAAGATTTCATGACAGCGGCATGACACGATCCTGAGCTTTCGTCGCTAGAGTTCTGTAAAGTTCACCATTTGTGGGCCTCTTACTTTGGAAGAGTTCAGTTTGATGATTCTTCAAGGTCGGCTTCCACGGTGTCTCGGAGCCTTCAGAAGAGGGACATGAAGCACATGGCCTACCTTCCCCAGTGACTTGCAATTCAGAACTTCAGTGTTCCTAAGCTACGAAGCCATAGCAACGTAATCAGGAGTACTTTAGGAAAAGGTTAAGGATTTGTGGCAGATTCAGCCGGTGAGGACAAAGCACCAGTTTCCACAAGAACGGAGCCTATTTGAAAGTGCCGGTGGGGAGTGAAAAGCTTCCCTCACCTTTGTAACCCAAATCTACCTAACAAGTAATACCCACGTCATTACTTTATTCTCCTCTATAAAGACTTGGGGTATGTTGTGGGAGAAGTCATGTGGCCTCAAATTACCAGAGTGCATTGTCTATTGACCCAGTTTTCTCAGTGAAGGGAGGCTCCATCTTTTGTTGCTTCAGGATACAGGTTAGGTGAAAGTAGACTATTGTAACAGGAAACCCAACAGAGCAGTTGAAGAAATGATAAACACCAGTCCTTTGTCATGCAATATTTTAGATGAGACCATTTCAGATTAAAGAGAAAACTCTATTTCTCTTTTATACTCGAGAACCTGAGTTCTTTGCAATTTGCTATACCCCACCCCCACCCCAGATCTGCTGCATCATAAACCCCATGTGTTTGCTACGCTGAGATCCTAGCTAGAGAGGGGGTTAGAATAGAGCTTCACATAGAACCTTTCCGAGGTCTCGTTTGGCACACGCATCTTCTGGTCAGATTTCAGTGGGGAAGACTCAACCCATGGTGAGAAATTTTTTACTCATGATCACACTTATTGCAACATAGATTGGACTTTATTCTACATAGCTGACTGCAGTTGTGTCACTGAGGAAAAGGAGAGGATGGGTTTTGATGGATGGCTAGAATTTGCACAAAGATCACAGTTCTTCATATCTCTATATGCTTACTGTCAAAATGTGAAGTTGAGACTCCCTTATATCAAGAAATGGCATGTTTTCCTTTTCCCCAAATTTAGACTTGGTTCTTGTTTTAATTAATCAATACTGTATGGTAGACATGGTAATGTGCCATCTCTAGGCCTTCAAAGTGTTTGTGTACTAGACCCATTCCTTCACCATATGAGCAAACCCAAACCAGGATTCTGGAAGATGAAAGATTAGTGGAATATTGTCTAGTTGTTCTGACTGAGGTCATCCTAGACTGCTACTGATAGCTTATTGACTCTTAAACCCATGGGAACACCAAGCAAAGATTCACAGACCCACTCCGGGATGTGCATACATGGACTAATATGTTCAGCTGAGATCAGAGGAACCTCTTAGTTGATTTATATGTCCAAATATATATAACAATAACAATTGAAGAAGAAGCTATCAATCTGAGAATGGGGGGAATATGGAAGAAGATAGAGGGAGGAGAGGGGCTTTGGGAGGGGATGGAGGAAGGAAAAGGAAGAAGGAAAATATAATTATAATTTAATGTATGTATACACACACACACACACACACACACACACACACACACAAATGTAAATAAAATAAATCTTTAAAGGAAATCTAAAGGAAATGGTACAAAGAGGAAAAAGGTCATTAGATTGAGATAATATAGGTTTCTGTTTATGTTTTAGTTAATACCCTAGAGAAACATTTTAAGATGGAAGAAAGATTACTCATGGTTTGAGGCTGGAGTGAGCCAGAACCCTTCATTTCTGGGCAGTAGTAAGTCAGATCATCACAGTAATTCATTAGGGCATGTGGAAGCAAAGTTGCATACCTCTGAGTGGCCAGGAAGCAGGAAGGGAGACAGGAGGTCAAGTTAGACTTTAAGAGTTTGAACATAGGTCAATCTTTCTCCCAGATGACATGCTTCAATATTGGCATAAAGGTTAGAAGGGTAATAAATTGCTTTCTGATTGGATCTGCATTCCACTGATTGTCTCTGAGGTGGGAATTCATGCCTGATATCATAAACTCAGGCAAAAGCCCACAGGCCAGTAGGTTATAGGCCCTAGTAGGAGAAAGTTATCATGGTTATTCTGAGAATTAGGAGTGTTTTCAAAGATCTTCCTAAAGATTTATGTTTATAAGCATAGATTAGCGCTGCTCCTAACCTTGGTCAGAGAGACTTCTTCCTGTAGTGAGTGTCAGTGAATACAGTGACTCAGAAATGGTTACAGTGCTTAGAGTAAGTGACTGTTTAGTGCTTAGTCCTAAGTGGGACATTTATATCCACCTCCTACTCCTGCCAACTCTGAGGGAACATCACAGAAGAAAGGTAAGAGCGGGAGAGCCAGAAGAAGTGAGGCGTGCAATGAAATGCTGTCTTCTGGACATGGCATGACCACTGCATGCATGAACTCAGTGAAGCTATGATTACCTGCACAAGAGCAAACCAAAAAGATCAGGCAATGTTCCTGCAAGAAGGACTAATTGGACCTTGTCTACAACAAACCAAAATTTAACAAAACAAACCAACTGAAAACAAAAAACCTAAAAAAACCTTCAAAGCCCCCAAAACCCAACAACAACAACAACAACAACAATAAAAATACACAAGATACCCTTCAAAGCTACATCCTTAGCAATCTACTTCCTCCAGGTAGATATATTTTTTGAGGCTTCTACACAAAGGTGAACCACTGTCTGGGTTTCAACCTATGATCTGGTGGGGAATATTTTATATTTAAATCATAAATTACTGAAATTAGTTATAGTTTTGATCAACTAATGATGAGTTCAAAGAGAGGCCTAATACAACCATTTTGGATATCATACAAAGAAATTGAATAGAGGTTGAGAAAAAGTTTGGGGAAGATTACCTTAGATAGTGTGTTGTCCAAGGGGGAGGTTAAAATAGATGGGTGCTTCTAACCTCAGTCTACTCTTAGGACTTGAACTGGGCCCTCTGGAGAGCATAATACTTGTTTTCTAAATCAGGGGTCAAGAATTAAGTTTGTGGGTGTTTCCACATAGTATATTCTAGTAACTTGCTGCCTTTAGTGATTGAGATACATCCCCAAATATATTTTAAAGATATATTAAAATCATGGCCAAATATTTTCTTCCTTTCATAGACTGAATGTGAGTTTTGTGTCCAGGAGAATAGTATAAGTTTTCTTTTAGGTCCTACTTATACTTCAGTAGAAAGGAAGCAGAAGCAGAGAGATGGTTATCTGGGTAAGAGTGTTGGCTGTGCAAACATGAGGACCTGAGATCAAATCTCAAATGCCCATATAAATGGTCAGTGTTTGTAGACTCTTCATGTAGGATGATGATGATGATGGAGGAAGAGCATAATGGAGTTCCCAGAAATAATAATTTTAGATATTTAATTAATCTACTAGTTAAGAGTCACAGGACCAGTTAAATGTCACAGGACATTTTGATAAAATAATACTGTCAACCTAAGATAAGTGACACATATGGGTTAGTCAGGGCTAGAGGAACAGAACTGATAGAATGTATGTATGTATAAATGCATAAATGTATGAATGTACAAACATATGTATGAATTTATATATGTATGTATGTATGCATGCATGTATGAATGAATAGGGAATTTATTAGAATGGCTTACAGGCTGTGGTCCAGCTAGTTCAACAATGGATGTCCAGCAATGGAAGGTCCAAGACTCCAGTTCTTGTTCAGTCCACAAGGCTGGATGTCTCATTGGTCTTTAGTGTACACTGGAATCTCAGTGAAATAGCTGTAATGCCCGTGAGAGAATGGACTTGTAGCAAAAGCAAGAGTAAGCAGGTGAAGAGAGAAAGCTTCCTTCTCCCATGTCTTTTATATGGGCTTCCAGTGGAATGTGTGGTCCAGATTAAAGATGTATCTTTCTACTTCAAAAGATCCAGATTAAAAGTGGGTCTTCTCACTTTAAGTGATCTAGTTAAGGAAAAAAAAATCCCTGACAGGTATACTCATCCACTTAGGTTTTAGTTGCTTCTCTATGTAGTCAATTTGACAAACAAGAATAGCCATCACAAGTTATGTCCTTCAAAGAAACTAGGCATTGTGGCATTGTCCAGGAATAATGGAAGTATTTTTTTTTTTTTTTTGTTTCTGCCCAGGCAGCTGGGTGTTGAACAAGGAAGCTTTATTTACACAGTAAAAGGAGCAAGTAAATTCCTGAGACTAGAGTGGCTGTAGTGCAAGACAGTCACGGCCTGAAAATACATTATTTTTAAAGCCAGCCATTATCTCAAACCAATTCAACTGCATCTGACATGGGCTTCACAAAGGGCACTGGGTCATCTCATCCCTAAACGGTAGAGTTCCAGGGTCTCCCCTATCCTTGTCAGTCACTCATCTCTTCCTCTTTGCTCTGTGTACCGTGTCCCTGTACATCTGGACACACTCCACAGCACACATGGAACCATACCACCGCATTCCCAGATTTTGTCCTGTTCTTCCTCTGAACTTTTAGATCACAGTATCTGTAATATATATAGGCTACCCTGAGATGACATTGTGAGACAAGGAACCTCCAAAGATGCTTTTGAATTCATTCTCTGTTGGATCACCTACCGTTGGGCAGAATTCATTCTCTGTTGGATCACCTACCGTTGGGCAGAATTCATTCTCTGTTGGAGCACCTACCATTGGGCAGAATTCATTCTCTGTTGGATCACCTACCGTTGGGCAGAATTCATTCTCTGTTGGATCACCTACCGTTGGGCATGCGGCCTACACTTAGTAGTAGTATGTTTTCCCAGCAAAACTCTCTTGGCGAAACCTAAAATTTCAATTGCAAGTTGTTATCAATTGGAGAGTGCTTCTTGGTTAGGGATAGGGGCATGAGTCTGCTTTTCCTTTCAGCTCTAGGATCTCATCTGAAGCAGGCACAGGCAGGTCCTGTGTGTGTGCTGCTACAAGTCTCTGTTAGTTCATGTGCATAGCTTCTGTTGTGTTTAGAAAGTTTGCTTCCTTGGTGCCCTCCATCTGCTTTGCCTCTTACACTCTTTGGGCCTCCTTTACCCGAGTTCCTTGATTCCCAGTGGTGGTTGGGGGAGGGATTTAATGAGAGACCATCCTAAGATCTCTCATTCTCTGCATATTGTCTGGCTGTGGATTTCTGTATTTGTTTATCTCCCACATGCTAGGGTTATAGATCTGATGAATGCCACCATAGCTGTTTTTTTTTTTTTTTTTTTTTTTAAATGTGGGGGCCAGGGATCTGAACTCAAGCCTTCATGCTTGTGCTGCAGGCACTCCCTTAACCGAGCCACTTCCCCAGACCCCAAATAAAGTATTTAAGAGGAGACATTTGTGGTCCCAGAGAGCAGTTCCTGAGTATCTTCTTCAGTAGCATCTCTGTAGAAGCACCAGCATCCCTCGCCTAATGGTCCATTAGCTTCCAGGAAGCAAGCAAAGGGTCTGGTGATTGCTTTTCACTTGATCTTTGATTTCCTCGAAGGATGAAATGTGCTGTTAGGAAATGCTCTAATGGAGCTAGAACACATCTCTGCCGTGATCATCTAGTTAACATCCCTTTACCCTTCCAAATCTAGCCACAGCCTGGATTCTGGGCCAGGCCTTCATGTGGGGGGAGGAGAGGAACGATTGGAAGGCAAGGGAACACTCTGATTTATTTCTTCCTGCATGAGTAACTGTGTCATTTATACCCTAATCTCACTGTTAAATTAAAATGGCCTTCCTTTCTCTTTTTGCTCACAACGTGTATTCCTTAGAGAGGGCAGACCTAAGAGCCATTCGCCTTGGTCCACTGCAAATGGTGTGAGGGAAATCAGAAGATCCCATTTTAATCCCATTTTGTCACTTTTGTCCATTTGCAGTCTTAGGTGGTAAGCTCCAGGAAAGGATCCATTCAAGGGAAGAGGACACATTCTCCTCACAAACTCCTTTTTCACTATGGAAAGAAAGATGTTCTTTCAGGCAGGTGAAAAAGCCTTAATGTTGTATTGTTTGTTTTCTTTAAGACTAAGGCATTTTCCTCCAGTGCTAATGACATTGGGTGTTCACAGCTAGGCATGGGATTGGAAAAGTGAATGTGTGTGTGTGTGTGTGTGTGTGTGTGTGTGTGTGTGTGTGTGTGTGTGTGTTTCCTTTGGGGTATGGTGAGAGCTTGGAGGACCAAGCAGGGAGCAAGGACTCTGCATCTGGTGTTGTCTGCAGGGCTTAATCTGATATTGAAGCATTCAGTAACCCTCTCCTGCATTCCCGCTACCCAAATCAGTGTTCTGCAAAGGTGTAAATGTGTGGTGTGAGAGTCCAGGAGCTGTGCTGGATGGAAGTCTTTGCTGAGCAACCACCTCCCTCTGACTCAATAAATATCTTTCCTTTTACCACCAGAGAGCTGGTATCAAAGAAATTTTTAAAAAGAACATAACTTTATTTTATCTGTAGCAGTCCCTTTTTTTGTCTGGTGACTAGTCAACAAGAATGATGAATGGTCAATTTTACAGGATTTAATTTGTTGATGTCCACAGATCCTCCAAAGATAGAAGAGTTCCTACCAAGTCCTTAAAAGACACCTATCTTAGGATGGAGACTTGCCTGATTAAGTGTTTTCAGTAAACATGGAGAGGATACTAAATGCCTCCTGGGTGCTTTTAAGATTTTAAATTATCAGATAGACATGGAATACAGTGTCTATTCAGTATCTAAATGTCCTGGTCTAGTTCACTACTTGACCTTTGATTTGAATTTGTTCTATAGTTTTGGGTCAGTAAGATGGCTCAGTAAGTAAAGGCTTTTGCTCCAAGTCTGATTACTTGAATTGGGTCCTTGGAATTAACACAGCAGGAGAGAATGGATGAATGGATTCCTGCAAGTTCCCTTCTGACCTCCATACATTTCTCTCTCTCTCTCTCTCTCTCTCTCTCTCTCTCTCTCTCTCTCTCTCTCTTTCTCTCTCTCTCTCTCTCACACACACACATACACACACACACCACACACAAACACACACAATAAATGGGTAAATGAAAAATTAAAAGAGGATCTTCTATATTACCTCGAAATTACATCTAAGAAATAATTTTTAGTCTGTACCTTGATTTGACTCTGAGATTTTACCAGGGACAATGAAATAATTAAGTGCAATTAATTCACCCTCCAATATTAAGCAGTGATTTCTTTTTTCTTTTCCTTTCCTTTCCTTTCCTTTCCTTTCCTTTCCTTCTTTCCTTTCCTTTCCTTTCCTTTCCTTTCCTTTCCTTTCCTTTCCTTCTTTCTTTTTTTTTTTTTTTTTTTTTTTTTTTTTTTTTTTTTTTTTTTTTTTTTTTTTTTTTTTTTTTTTTTTTTTTTTTTTTTTTTTTTTTTTTTTTTTTTTTTTTTTTTTTTTTTTTTTTTTTGAGATATGGTTTCTCTGTATAGCCCTGGCTGTCCTGGAACTCACTTTGTAGACCAGACTGGCCTTGAACTCAGAAATTCACCTGCCTCTGCCTCCCATGTGCTGGGATTAAAGGCGTGCGCCACCACTGCCTGGTGAGTAGTGATTTCTACAAACAACCGACCCAAAGCCTCAGCAGAATTTGTTTAAAGTTGAAAGTAAACTGTGCCTAGACCATTTTATGTTTTGATGGTTTCATTAGGATATATTAGCAGAACTGAAACCACTTACTTCAGGGATAAGAATATCTCTGAGAAGTAAAAGAACTGTATGTAAATAGTCACTGAAATCTATTTATTTATTTATTTGTTTGTTTGTTTATTTATTTTTACTTTGAAAGGACCGAGGGATGTATAGAAATCTGGAGGATGGATCACTTGAGAAATATTGCACAATAGACTCTGAACATTCCTAGATACAGAGTGGAGTCAATTTTACGGCCACTCAGGAAACCCTGGCTCATGGGTCACAAAGCTACCAGCTGGCCAGGACACTAAGTAGGTAAGATTAATTGCTCATTACCCTTTCCATCTGCAGGCTACTGTCTCTGTTCTGTATTCAGTGATTCTTGTGAAGTTATAAAAGTAAGATATTTGGTGACCCCCCCCCCAAAAAAGGCCAACTCTGTTCTAAGACTTGAACTAAGGAGGTCAGAAAACGGTTCCTTAAGAAGTAGAATTCCCAGATAAATTACAGGGCAGGGGAGAGTAAATAAATTGGCATCAACTGCAAAGCTGATATTCTGGAATCATTACTTTAAATTTAATTTCTATTTCAATTTCCCACTAAAATTAGTGGTGAAAACTAAACTTAATCTGATAGCATCTTGAGTGTATTAGGTTGTAGAAAATGTTTTATTAAATTTTAAATTAATTTTACTTGTCTGCTTTTACCATCACTAATGCTACTCTTAGAAAACTTTAAATGGCACATATGACTCAAACTGTATTTCTATTAGCCTGTGCTGATCTAGGTTATTTGGAATCTATTATGTTTTGGCTTTTAATAATCCAAGAGGATGGTGGTATTTCAAGCCTCTGGCAAGGCTCAATTCCCTCTTGAGTACCGGGAAGCCTGTCATCTGAAGTTGAGACACTCAGTCCTGAGTCTTCCCCTGACTGGCAGGACAATATATTGAAGTTGGTTCTTCTCTAGGACTCAGATTCTCATAAAATAAAGCAATCTCAACGCTGTTTATGATTCTAAGCTCCACAGAGTCCTAAAACACTGACTCCTAAGGCAACCAGGAAAGCAATGACCTAAGAAAAGGGAACCAGATATGTAGAAGAGGCTAGGGATGGTGTGAGGATGGAAGGTTAAGAGAGGCAGGATCCAGGTTTGTAAAAGAAGGCTGGGGGCTCCAGAGTTAAGCTTTGCTTTGCTGCTAACTTCTTTTCCCGTGGCTTCTCTCCATGCCATTCCTTTGTTTCCAGATGCAATGACAGGTGTGTAACCAAGAGACCCAGATGGATGGCTTCACCTGTTCCACCAATTCCATTGCATGTCTAACTCCCCCCAGGCTGCGTTTTCACCCTCCATGGCCACTCTGCATCCTCTGTAGCTTGTATATCATCTTTATAGGCTCAGGTACTAAAAACCAGGAAGTTTTTAAAGCCAGGTCTGGCAATTCCACTGAACTTGACAGCTCGTTAAGAAGATTCATTCTAAATTCATTCCGATCAGCTCTGGTCCCTTCCCCTGGTCTGAAAGATAGACAATAGTCATACCGGAAAGGGGAAAGGAAGCCTGGCTTTGTCCCTAAGACTTCCAGGGCTTCTGTAAATCTTGGAATTCAACCCTCTCACCCTCGGATATCTTGTTTGCAAATGAGTTTCAAGTAATTGCATATACATATGGTTTGCTTATATGTTTATTAATCTGATATATATTTACTGTCAGTTCTTTGCCACTGATCAAATCGTTGTTTTACTATTTTTTCCTTCATGCAGAGTATATCTTTTAATTTTATGTCTTTTATTGATTTTTTTCATGTAATATATCCTGATTAGACTCTCCCCTTCCTCTACTCCTCCCAGTTCCTCCCCATCTCCTTTCTAGTCTGTCTTTCATTAGGAAACCAATAGACTTGTAAGACATAATAATAATAACAATAAAATATAATAGAATAATAGTAAGATAAAACAGAAACTATCACACTGGAGTTAGAGGCGACAAACAGAAGGGAAAAAGACCAAGAGAAGGTACAAGGGTCAGACTGTGTGTTATAAAAGAACATGAGTATCTTTCTTTCAAACGTAACTGGGTAAGTTGGCTTATGCCTAGAATTTAAGGATTCAGGAGGTTGAGGCAGGAGCACTGTCATGAGCCCAAGGCCAGTCTGGTCAATAGAAGTAGACTATTTAAAATTATATAAAGAGCAAAAGTCAAGAGGACAAGACCAGTGAATTTTTAGACTTTGCCCTTTCTCTGCCCAGGATATAGTAGGGCACAAAACTGTTTGATTTTTTTTTTTTTTTTTTGTGGCTGGCTGATTGGATAGTTGGTTTGTTTTGGAACAAAGTCTTTGTAGCCCAGGGTGTGGCTTTAAACCCATCGAAATCCTTTGCCTCAGCTTTTGAGTGCTGAGATTATAGGTGTTTTTTGAATGAGCGAGTGAGCAAATGCTCACTCTGAATGAGCTCTGGCTATAAGCTGTGTCAACCAATGGGTGCAGTTTCCACAGTTACCAACACTTCCGTGGGGTACAGCAGGCGTCTGGCTGCATGGCCCCCGTGGAACCCACTGTGGGATCAGGCTGGAGGATAGGCAATGACCTATCTCTCTCACAGTTGTGTTCAGGAGCTCCCAGAAGGAATAGTAGAGCTAGCATTCTCTCATTTGAGGCATGGATCAAAACTGGCACGTTGTCACATCTGCCTACATTCCACTACTGAAGCTAAGCCTGTTTCAATGTTGGATCATCTACCATTGGGCATGTGGCCTACACTTAATAATAGTATGTTTTCCCAGCAAGACTCTCTTGGCGAAAACTAAATTTTCATTTGCAAGTGGTTATCAATTGGAGAGTGCATTTTGGGGAATTATTCTCCCATGGAGGGGACGGGGAGACAAATGAATGAGCACTGTCTCACGAACAATGGAATCGATCAGAGACCCCACATACTAGAGAGTAGAACTGCAGCTGCCGGAGCTGATAGTTGCAACAAGCCACCCAAGGGTCCTCTCCTGCCTCTTGTTGGGGGTTTCCGGGGCACTTTACAGAAACGAGCCCTCCTAAAGGTTCCCCAAAGTACTTTTACAATAAAAGCAAGTGCTTGTGTTTGCCCTTGTACGGAGGGAGGGACTCCTAGATTAAAAAATTTTTAAAAAGGATTTTAATTTCCAGTTTCTTGTATAAAAGTAATCATTAATTCATGATTGAAAGTAGGAGTCAAGGAGGAGTGCGGGCAGCCCTGTCAGTGAGGTGCTTTGCTATGAAAGCACGTGCATCTCCACAGCGCCCCCCACAAATAAGGCTGGGTACTGCACCTCGCACTGTAATCCCAGGAGGGAGGTGCTGGAGCCATAGGCATCTCTGGAGCTCCACAAACAGTTGCTCTTGTCAAAAATAGTTTAATTTTTTGTCTCAGTGCCAGGCTGTGTATCAAAATACAGAGTAGTGAGCAATTTAGGAAGACATCCCATATTTGCCTCCGGCCTCATTATGTCTGTGTGCATATGTGTGAGAGCATTTACATACATGCATTTACACACACATGAATATGTACATATGTACACAGCACAGCTACATACATATACAATAAATATAAAAAAAACAATGTAAAGGTCACAGTGAAGACAAGAGTTAACAGTGCTTTGGCTGAGTAGAGTGCTGTGTAAATCATTTCTGGTAATTTCTAGTTGAAGCACAAACTTCCTTCTTCTCTTTCCCCAAAGCCTGTCAGTGGACTCAAGGAAACAAGAGCACAAAAGCCTGGATCCTGTAATCTTGTGTAGGGACCACAGCTTTACAGGTAGAACTTCATACCTGGTTTATTCAAACGGGGGAGGGGGTAGGGGTAGGGAGAGAGAGAGAGACAGAGAGTGAGAGAGACTGAGAGAGAGAGAGACAGAGAGAGACACAGAGAGAGAGACAGGCAGAGAGAGAGAGACAGAGAGACAGAGAGAGAGGGACAGAGAGAGAGAGACTGAGAGAGAGGGACAGAGAGAAATAACTTTCAGGATCCTAAAGTATACCCATGAATCACAGAAGTCACGTGGTACAGACAAGCACAGAGGTCCCCTTTACTGCGTTTCATCCTCGTGGAGCAGCTGATTCACATCCAAGGTCTTACCCACTGCTCCGCCATTCCACAGTGTTCCCTTTTGACTTCAGAGCCTCCAAGCTGGCTGACCCACTTTCCAAACTACCTACCAGCTGCTTGGAACAGTGTTCAAGCAAGCAGGTCAAAGAGCCATAAACTCCATGAGCAGCCCGCTCCTCCTAGATTTAAGGGAGCAGGAAAGAGATGGGCTGCGTTTATCAGCAGCAAAATGACTTCCAGGTAAGGGAAGCCATGGCTGTCAAATTTCCCTCCCGGCTTTAAAAACCTGGACCATTTCCCCAAATCCAAATGGGGCCGCTTATGGTTTATCATCTGCTGATAGGAAAAGTTATCGGCACAGCTGTGGAGCTGCATTAGTTATGCTCTGAGCAGGACAACACTGTAAATTATTTGCAATATGTTGGAACTCAACACAGACTGAGTTTATAAATATGATATTAAACTCTTAAGAGGGAGTTGCAGACCTTTTATAAAGCCATTAATTTTTAAAGTGGTTTAGGAGTCCAAATTAGCAGCTGGGTGTGGGTGCCGGCTTCCAAAAAACCAGATGGTGTTGACTTTTCCAAAAGTGACGAGATCCCGAGATGAAATGGGATGTTCAGGACTCGGATGCCTCTTAGAAACTGAGTTCAAAGCCCTGAATAATGAGTAGAATTCAAAGCCTTCCCCACCCCCCACCTCCCGCCTGGAGAGTCACCGGAACTCCTGTTATGCGTGCTGTGTGCTGACTTATTTAAGAATCAATCATACGCAACAATGAAGCCCCTTCCAGGCAGGGACATTAGCTCAACAAATTACTTATTCCATGCTTATTTAGTATTTATTATGTATCAGGTGCTATCAGATATAAAATGAACAAAGTAGGGGAAAGAGCCGCAGACTTTATGAGCTTACATACTAGGCAAGGAAAAAAAAATAAAGGATGAAAAATAATTATTATAAAACAATGCGACAGAGTCTGTAACCCAGGTTGATGTAGAGCACCATGGAGAAAAAGCTTTTCCATTGGCCCTCTGGGAGAGAAGACGCACATCTGTCTGACTGGTTCAACCAGCTGAAAAGAGATTCATGTGGGCTATTAACAAGATGGGTATCATTGAGACCTTCCCCTGTACCACCTCAGTAGAGACATCACCAGCCAAACCCTCTTGATGTGCCAGCAAAGTTACTTCACACCTCTTAGGCCTCTCAGCCCGATTACCTTTCTGCAAAAACAAACAAACAAACAAACAACAAACACAACAAACAGACACAACAAACAGACACAACAAACAGACACAACACAACACCAACATCATGCTTCTTCAAACACTTGAAGCAAACAAAACAGCTCCAAAATTCTGATGATTAAATGAAGTAAGGTGTAAGATCGCTCCCAGTTTTTTATGGTGGCTATTCAGGATCTGTGGAGGTAATGAGACTATAAAACAAACAGGACCCAGGGAATAAAATCAGCAACTTCATTTTAAGATTCATTTCAACATCTCTTTAGAATACTCTCAAAAAAATTCATGTATACCCCAAGTTATTTCAGCTCACTCCAGGGAGTCCTAGGGTTATTACAGGACTGGAAAACACGACTACAACTCTAGTTCTAATGTCTACCCCTGAAGAATATTCTAAATTTCAAATATAGTTAATAATAAATATTTACTTTTCAGGAGGAAAAGGTGTGGTCTTTCTTATTCCCGGCCATGCTGTATAAGTCCTTCCTGCCTTCTAGTTTGGCTGTGTTTTCAATGGCACGGCAGTGCCCTGAAGAGAGGGTGGGAGGTGCTAGCCAAGGGAGTCAAAGAGGTTAGAAATCCTTTATCTGTGTGGTATGCATCTACATAGCTTTCTACTTTTTGAGCATGGGTGGTTTTTAAAAAGTCCTTCCACCCTCTTACTTTGGTAATTCTTTAGAGGACCCCAACATCACTTAGACCTAAGACAGGGCACCCAATCTTGACCTTACTGATTGACATTTGGGTTTAGCTAGGTGTCCTAGTTAGAGTTCACATTGCTGCCGTGAAGCACTAGGATTAAAAAGCAATTTGGGGGAGGAAAGGGGTTATTTGGCTTACACTTCTACATTGTAGTTTATCACTGAAGGAAACCAAGACAAGAACTCAAACAGGGCAGGAACCTGGAGTCATTAGCTTTTTGGCTTGTTCCCTATGGCTTGCTCATCCTGTTTTCTTATAGAACCAGGACTACCAGCCCAGGGATAGCACCATCAATAACGGGCTGGGCCCTTCTCCATCAATCATTAATTAAGAAAATGTCCTACAGATGGATCTTATGGAGGCATTTTCTCAATTGAGGGTCTATCCTTTCAGATAATTCTAGCTTGTGTCAAGTTGATATAAAGCTAGCCAGGACACTAGGTCCCTGATGGGGAAAGCCATTCCATTTGTCAAGAGTAGCCTAGGAGAAGCGTCAGATGCCAGTTGCACCTGATGCTTAAACAGCACTTAGAACAGCTTCAAATACCTCTAGTCATCATTGAGTGTCTCCTGGCAGAGGAGGGGATACCCCTGATTAAAGCCACTGAGCAGGCAAATAAACTCTATTTCAGTAGTTGCCTTTCCTATGCTATACTGTATACGTAACATCCATCTTCCCCACAGCGCTAGTGTGTGATGTACATATATGTGTATAAATGCACACCAATGCACATGAGTGGATAAATATAGAATCATATATTTATCAATGCAGTGCCCAAAGACACCATTTCTATTCTATTATACAGTCTATTTCTAACGCTGTGTTACATAGTTTCTTGGTAATTTAGCCTAGACAGGTACATGGCTAGGATTATGAAGCCATGGGAAATGGGCACAGTTACATTGGTTATAATGACTGTACCAGGGGCTGGAAAACTTCTATGGAGGGCTAGATAGGAGAGAGTTTAGGCTTTTTGGTGGCTAGTTTGAACTATAAACTGGACATGAGCTAGAATCATCTTCAAATAGAATCTCAATTGAGGAATTGTCTAGTTTGGTTTGGTTGGCAAGCATACTTATGAGGAATTGTCTTGACTTTTAGCTGACAGAGAAGTAACCAACCAACACTCCATACTCAGCACCATTGCATGGGTTGGACCTTGAACTGCCTAAGAATAGAGGAAGCTAGCTGAGTAGCAATCAAAGATCTGGTTCATTATTCTTTTTACTGTTTGATGGCTATGATGTGCACCAAGTACCACCTGTCCTCACATACCCAAAATTATGATCTGCAACCTGCAAGTGCAAGTCAAATAAACCCTTCCATCTTTGTATTTCTTTTTTTTTTTTGGTCAGGGTGCTCATCAAGACAACAGAAACAAAGCCAGAACAGCTTTTCTCAACATATCTCCATTGAGAGCAAGTATTCAGTTACATGTTGTAGTACAAATTTAGCCACTATGGAATTAGAATTAGACATTGCTGTATTTCACAAAACCAGTTTTGTCAACTTCACATCTAAATTATGGATGATGATGATAATAGTGGTGGTGGTGATGATGATGGTGGTGGTGGAAATAAATGGAGATCCCATTCCGATTCATTTTATATATTTAATTCTTGCTCTATCATGACTAGGTAGTTGCTTTCTAATACTGTAATTATAACATCAAGCCAAGATTTAGGGAGGTAAAATGGTTTTACTAATCTATTTAACAAGTGAGGTTAAGTACAAATGCTGGTGTGTTTGGCCTAAATGTTTCCTATCATACTAGTAAGACAAAAAGGCAAACAGAAATGGGAGTAGTGAAGATATGGGAGTAGTGAGGATATGGGAGTAGTGAGGATATGTGGCAGGGGCTTTTGATGAGGAGAGGGTGGCTCATAGCAACGGAGTTTCTTGTCAGTATAGAACTAATTGTAAATATTTGACAGCCTACTAATGGTGGGAGTCTATCTTTTCTGTTACTGTTGCATGCACATGAGCCAAAATAAACCTTCCCACTCTTCAAGCTGCTTCTGTCTGGCATTTTGTGACAGTGACAGGAGACACATCTTGCAAGACTGATTTCATGCCCTCTTTAATGTAAGGGGTTCTTTTGTTTAAACATAACTGGAAGGTAGAAAATATATTGTAATCTTTAGCATTGGTCCTAGGCCTGTAGACTGTGGAATGGTTGGCAGGCTCTGTGTGTTAGGGTTCTGAATGCTCTTCTTGGCTCTGGCCTATCCCTCAAGTGACTTCTTGATGCATATAATGTCAAAATTCTTTTAATACCACTTGATATGAATATTAGTCATTTTTCCATATGTTAGGAATCTTAGAATTTTTATTTGTGTGGGTGTCTGCTTATTGAATTATGGTCAATTAGTCATATCATCATCCTTCAAGACACTTAGTGTAATGCCTGGCATACAGCTATGAAGGAAGTGTTTTAATGATGGACTGAGTTCATGGGCATGACAACCAAAGGAACTCCTGTTTGAGTATAACTTTCCTTTCTGACTTACTGTTTGCTTTCAAATCTTGAACTGCAATAGTACCTTACATTTTCTGCACACAGCATTTAGAAGTTCATATATTAATAATAACAACAACATTTTTGACAGTAAAAATAATAACAGCTGTTTATTGAATGCCCAAGGATTGTTTTGTGTGAGAACACACATCATTTCTAATTTCAAATCAAACAACTGTGACAAAGGTTTCTACACTCTCATTTTATGGATGAGAAAATGTAGACTCCTATGGGTTAAAATCACTCAACCGCGTGTGCTACAACAAGAAATAGAAACTTAGGGCTGGAGAGATGACTCAGTGAGAAAAGTGCATGCACATAAGCATGTAGAGCCGAGTTTGGATCCTGGATGAAACAGGTGTATCCTAGGGACTTGGGGGCTCCCTGACCTACCAGGCTATCTGAAACAGAGAACTCGTGTTCCCTGACAGAAGCTGCCTTGAAAATAAGCTGAAGAGAGATAGAAGAAGACACCTCATGTTGACCTCTTAATGCACATATGTATATACATGAGGGCATCTCCACACACACATACACACACACACACACACATACCAGGTGAGGGCATTTGCACATGCATATACAAACACAGATGAGGACATCTGCACATATATACACCCACGGGAGAGGGTATCTTTACTTACAAACACATAAATGTGTGAGGGTCTCTGCACACATACATACACAATACAAAAACACATATGAAGACATCTTCACACACACACACACACACACACACACAAGGAAAAGTAGGCTGAATTGTCTTTATGAGGTCTTCTAATTATAGACGTCACTTAAAATTTCCTTTTGGAGTTCAAAGTAAGTCAATGGGAAAAGCAAGGAAGGAGGCAGGGCTGAGATATTTGGTAAAGCAGGCCTTAGCTGTCATCTGATTTCAAGCAAAAATTGTCCCCCCCCCTCCCCCGGTGAAGCAACAGTGAGAACCAAATCTTGCACATGGCAGGTAAGTGCTCTCCACCACTGCACTACATCCCCATACAAACAAGAACACTTTGGAATCATATCCTTCAAACAGTAGTGACTTTAAACTTTGTAGCTCTTTATCCAGAGAGGATAATGGGAGGTTTCTGGGCTCACAGTAGGTATTCTGCAGGACATTCTGTGAGTACTAACCTTTTTTTTTTTTTTTTTTTTTTTTTTTTCCATGAAGGGCCCTTCGTTCTAGATACTCTGCACCAATTCAGTGTAAGCTTAGATCTGCTAGATTAAGTATATCAAAGGCCCCCCTCTGATTCTCTTGACATTATCATGGTGGCCATATATGGGAGTATTCACTGCCCTCAAATCCCAATGAGTCAGGGTCTCATGATGTCACACATAGAAGATAGAAACAGATAAACTAAAATCATTAGTTTTCATTTGTACTTGGTAGATGTCCAACAAGATCCCCAGGGATGAAGAATCAGTTGCCTACAATGCTGGCTCAGTATGTAGCTTTATCCTCTTTCGGCCATTTACCCATTCTCCCTGTCTCTTGACTGTTTCTGTACCCAGTGACAATATTTTCAAATAAAGTATGTATATATGCAATAGTACATATGCAATGAAGCATGCAATGGCATATGAGCCTATTTGTATGTAGTTATGTATTTCCTGAGCTCTCAAAGTGAATATGCAGCTATTTCCTTACAGATTTAACTGGGGGCCAACGTGCTTCCTGCTGTCCTTCCCTGGAAAAACAGTGGAAGAGAGTATTAATAAAAGGTACCACTGTTGGGTGTTATCCAGTCCTCCAGCTTCTTTCTATGGCTATTTTATTTAACATTCACAATGATCCTCAGGCAAGTATCATTACTATCATTCAGAGAAACTAAGCCACATGAAGATTAACTCACCCAAGGTTACATAGCGAGTATGTGGTACAGTCAGATTCAAACACAGGCAATCTGACTCCCACTCTCTGGTATGTGCTATCTTTTCAGTCATTTTATGCTAAATTTTAATTCTAATTCCCAGGTGCCTTGAGTCTGGGAGAGGGTGATGTGATATCATCCTGCCAGATCTACAAGCTCTGTTTTAAAGTACGGCAAGCCATGTCTACACTGAGAGGATCACTTGGCATTAATGTTTATTATAGAGAGAAGGGGAGGGGCAAGGATATAGCAAGTAGAAAACTTAATATGCACAGAGTCCTAGGTACAATCCTACTGCAAAAAAAAAACCAAACCAAACCAAACCGAACCAAACCAAACCAAACCAAACCAAAAAACCAAAAACGGGTAAGCAGAATTAGGCATGAGATTATTTGTGAACTTGCTCAACTGTATAAATTTTCTATTTTTTTAGATGTAAAATGGAATTGAACTTTATTAAGCATGTTTACAGAGTAGCGAGTGTGCAACCATACCTGGGCTACTTTTTCTTTTCAAAAAAGATTCTATTTTTATTTAATTGTGTGTGTGTGTGTGTGTGTGTGTGTGTGTGTTTGGATGCCTGTGGATGAAAGAAAAGGATTATGTGGAGCTGGAATTACATGTGATTGTGAGCCTCCACACTTGGGTGCTGGGAGAGTCCTCTGGGAGAGCAATAAATACTCTTAACTGTTAAACCATCCTTACAGTCCCTGAGTGAAGTTTCTTTTAGGTGTAAACAATTTATTTTATAAAAAAAATATAGGTATGGCATTGACCCAAGGAAGAATGACTGTACTTGACCCCTGAATGATCCATATGTACCCAGAATTATTGATTATGGTTTCATGGGAAAGTCCACTTCACAGGAGAACTGTGAAGATGAACATTTGAATTCTGTCATCATGCTTTCTGCTTAGAATAGCTTCCAGGGCTTTGAAAATAGAAGATTTGATTGTACATTTCATAAAATGCTGCTCTCACGGTTGGTATGACAACAGTTGGTTTAGATAGATGCAGACTTTGTACCTTAGGGCCTCTTGTAGATTCAGTCACAAGGGCAAGAGCTATGAGATGGTATAGCATAGTCACGGGGGAACTTAGCTCTAGAATGACTTAGGTTTAGCTTTTGAGTCCTGAATTCTGCTATTTCTTGGCTCTGCAAGCAAGCTACAGTTCTTTTCAAGCCCTTTAGGGTTTGTAGGAAGTGGATGATAATCCAATGACTAGATTTATGCCAGTCTACATGCTAGTTGCTTTTTGGATTGAATGAGAGACTGCACATAAAGCCTCTGGATGTGCTGCCTATATAGCAAGTACCAGATAGCAGCAGCTGTTGTACAGAGTAGCAGAGGTCAGACAGCATGCCGCACACCAGGAGAAGCACCTCAGAAAATCACTACTGACTTTTGTAGCACAGGGTCACAGCAAAGAGAGTTTAAGACATGTAGTCAAAGAAAAGGATTTTGGATTAAAAATAATAGCTGCCACACTGGCAGAATTTCCTCTCCAACACAAAGCCCACACCTGCCATATCCAGTTCAGTAACTGTGCCCATGTGGTTTGCTTCAGAAAGGAAGCACAGGATTGAATTATTGTCTTCAATTTCACTGCTGAGAAGATCTCCCTAAGGAGACCCGCTTCCATGGGCCTTTCCTGTTGGATTCAGAAAAACGTACAAGTGAGATCAGATCCTCTTTAGCTGTTTTGAAGGCTTACTTTATGTGGTGACACATTCTCAACTCTTCTAGAAGAAAAAAAAATATCAGTAGGCAGTAAGCAAAGGGGAATGCAGGACTCCAGCAGGGTAGTAAGGTCATAGAGCCTTCACTGGGATGAGTGTAGGGAAGAAAACTATTCCCCCCTTCCTCTCTTCCATCCTCTTCCCCTCCCACATCTTCCTTCTCTTCATCTATCCCTTCCTTTCAGAGCTGGAAGATGAACACAGTGTCTTACACATGCTAGACAAGAGCTCTTAGTACCAAGCTACATCTCCAGCCTCAGAAAAGAGTGTGACTCAGGAGCAGGAATGAGGCTTCATAATAGTGGTCCTTAAGGTGACATCAGTTTTGGCTTGTTTCTCATGGACATGCTGCTTGCTTTAGCACATCTGCTCTGCTAAGGTAGGATGCCCGTTGGAGGGACCATGTCCACCTCTTGGCTTTATTTTCTCCGGGATCTAACCACAGAGGCAAACTAACCACCAGAATTGACTGGATATGATATGTTACTCCATCCCTGCGTTCCGGATGTATGAGGGATATTTTCATAGCGTGGAAAGTCTCCATTTCCCCCCCTGAAAATCAAACCCACATGCATCAGAGGAAGCTGCTGCAGAGAGAACAGTGGTGGAGGCTTGTGAGGTAGGGAAGAAAGGCTGTCAAGAGGAGATGGCTCTTTTTATTCTGTCTGCCTGAGCAGAGAGCTCTTATGATACATTAACTCTCAGAGAGCAGGTGAGACCTGGTGCTCAGATGAAAGCTGTGCAGCTTGCAAACCTCTGCAAGGTCAAATGCCCATTGTCCCCGTGCCTCAGAGAGCCTGGTATTGGCTATACAGCTTCTTTAATGATTCCCCTTCCCATCAAACCACTTTTATTTGAGAGCTACCAGCTTGAGTGCTTCTTCTCTGGGAAGGACCAGAGAGGGCTAGGAGGTTGCAGCCACCATTGGAAATGACTCTTTCTGCCACCCTGTGAGGTGTATCAGAGGGGGAACAAAGCCCTAAGTCCTATCATGATAGGTAAAGGTTACAATGCCACTCCCTCAAAACTGAAGACTTTTTATGTATTGTCAGGCATTTCCTCATTTCTTTTCTTTTAATTTTAAGAAAGAGAAATGGCCAACCCATAACTTCTGACTGAATTGAAATCCGCCCTGAGAATTCTACTCCATCTGTGTGTACCTGTGTACCTCAACCTCAAACTGGCCCTTTTGAAATCTTGTCACATTCAGAACTGTCCCTTAAACTTTTCTCCCCTAGAAAAGGGAACTTTAACTCTCCCCACCCTACTCCACTTTGCAAGCATCAGCTGGTCTAGTCTTTGTCTGACTCAAGCCCAGCATTCTCTTTGAGTCCAGAATGATATTTTAAGAACAAAGGACACTGGGAAGTAATATGTGTAGCTGTCACCTCTAAAAAGTGTTCAATCTTATGATAGTTCTCTTTAAAATTGTCACTAAAATAGAGAATTCAATTGCTTTTACATATGGCTCTGTGAAATGATACTGCTGTCAAACTCAATTTCATTCTCTTGGGGGGGGGGGAATCCACAGATGAGGACTGAAGTTAAGATGGAAACAGTTTGGTCTTTGTAGATCAATTCCCAAAGCCAATTCTGGACTTAAACAGTTCCCAGAAATAGTTGAATGTAATGCGTGAGAGAACAGGTCTCAGTGTGCACGAAGTCAGGCCTCCAGTCAAACCTGCCCTTGTCTGAGCTCTCCAAACCATGGACCACAATTGAATCAGCTGAAATCCCTTTCCTGGAGATGATAGAATTATACCCCATCTCTTGGTAAAGCATAATAGTGTTTCACTGAGACATTTAGCAAATGTCTGAGAACTTCAGAAAGTAAGGGCTCCCGCATGGTGAGGAGACATCTTGCTGGGAGAATCATAAGGCAATGCCATGCCTCCGCAGTACCCAGCCCATCTTCAGAAATTCTCCTGCCACACTCAGGATCCTTTCTGTGATGTGCTAACATTTTATTTACAAATATCTTTTCTTGGGATGGTGTGTATTAGTCAGTTTTGCTGAGTAACACATCATTCCATAGCATAGTGGTGTAACCAACATTGCGTTGGCTTTTTTTTTTTTTTTTTTGGTTTTTTGAGACAGGGTTTCTCTGTGTTGCCCTGGCTGTCCTGGAACTCACTTTGTAGACCAGGCTGGCCTCGAACTCAGAAATCTGCCTGTCTCTGCCTCCCGAGTGCTGGGATTAAAGGTGTGCACCACCACGCCCAGCGCATGCTTTGGCTTTTAATTTTGTTGGTTGGAAATTCTGTGCTTGTTCAACTTTTAGTCTGCATTGAATTCATTTGCTTTGAGTCAGCTTCCAGGCAGCTTTGCAGCTGGTTAGTTAGGATTGTTTCAGTGGAGTCAGCTTTTCTAGGTGCCGTATGGATGGATTATCACGACATCTCAGATTAGCCAGACTTCACATGGCCACTGGCCAAGATCCTGGGCAGCTGTAGAAGCTGCCAGCCCTCTTTATGCCTCATCTTTGCTGCCACATTCTATTTTTAAAAGCGAGGCTATAGTTACCTCTGATTGGTGGGGTAGAGGAATAACCCCTCTCTCCCTGTGGGAGGAACTATTAAATTATCTAGGGGTGCAGATAGCAGGATGGAGCAAGTAAGATCATTAATTTTTAGTAGTTCTCTTAAAATCTGTTATTTTAAAAGTTTCTTTGTATATGTTCTTTATGTGTAGTACTGTGTCATCTAAGGATGTTTTCACAAATTACATATTTCATGTTGAGCTTATTTCTTCTTCATAACCCACCATTATTCCCCATTTCCCCATTTGCTCCTCTAGAAAGTATTCCTTCCAGTATGTTATGTATACATGATTTCATGGTTTGGAACCACAAATGAGGAGGCAGTGGCATTTTCTGGAGTCTGGCTTCATTCCCTTAGCATGCTGACTCAAGTTGCACCCATTTTCTTCAAATGACATTCCTACCTTCTCTTCCACATGGCACAAATCTTCTTTGACCGTCTTCTCCAAGCTTCCAGGACCAGTGTTTGGCATTGGTGGACTTTAGAGAGAAATTCACAACCATTATTATTTCACATATTTTTTTGAGGTCCCTTTTAAAGCCATCAGAGGCTTAGCTTTTATTGTCTGTAGACCCAAGGACAAGGCTAGGTTACATTCTCTCTCTCTTTCTTTCTTTCTTTCTTTCTTTCTTCCTTTCTTTCTTTCTTTCTTTCTTTCTTTCTTTCTTTCTTTCTTTCTTTCTCTCTCTCTCTCTCTCTCTCTTTCTTTTTTTCTTTCTTTCTTGAGCTTCAACACACAGCTCTAGAGTTAGTGGTCTCCACAGAAGTGAATGAAATGCTCCCTTGATATCTGATTAACAGTTCAGTCCTCATCTCAAACGCTTTACTGAGTGTGTTTCCTGATCCTACCCAGGCCCCACTTCTACCATTAGGCTTTCTGTCATCCTCAAAGTCATAATGTAAACTTCTGCCAAGATGTCAATGTACTCAAACTCCATTATGTAATTACCCATTTGATTTATCTGCAACAACTCTTGCTTATAGTCTCTTTATTTGGACTTACTGTGCATGGACAGCACTGAAAGTGCAGATAAATAAATAAACCAAGCAGGGCAGCACCAAAGAATCCCTCTGAGTGTGTGAAGCTTGGCTCACACTGCTCCTCTGAGCAGATCCACTGAGGGTCTGCTTAATAAGTGTATAGGGAAGCTGTTGTCAGAAGTCAGGACTCCTCATAGAGAATAGATTTAAAAACCACGCAGATGTCACATACATTTGAGTTCAGTGAAAATGTCAAGGCAAATCTAAGAGATCTTTTTTGAATCATTCTCTCATATGGGCTATCCCGATCTGCCTTCCTGCCTTCCATGAATAATTGAGAATTGGCTGCATAATACATGCGTAGTGGCTTATTTATAGTTTTTGATAGAACTCTTTGCATGCTTCATTGTGCTTTATGAAACTCTAATATATTCAGATTATAAATATTCTCTTCTTGTTTTTGGAGACAGCTTTCTACAGGACTCAAGACATAGTAAATATTAAAATGGTGGTGCCTAGAAAGCGTGTGACTTAAGAGCTAAACTCTGATAAAGAAGACCCTCTGATGAGACAGGCACTGCTTAGGCACTGTCAGTGTGTGAACACATAAATAACTCACCGTCACCCTTCAAGGGGTATCTGGTGATCATCACTTCTCTGAGGAAACTAAGGCTCTGAACAGTTAAGCAACTCATTCAGAAGAGGATAGAATCACTATGTCACATGCCAGGATGGAAACCAAAGTCAGCCCAGCTCCAGAGTCAATTCCTTTTTCATTAAGATAGAGTCCTTGATGGTAATAACTGTTTGTTTGTTTGTTTGTTTATGGTGATGCATTACTGCCACCCATTCTGTAGAAATGTGTTTGCCTTTTCCTAGTGCATTTGATCCTATTGTGTTTCCTGCTCTGTTATTTTATGAGAGCGCTACAAAATGGAGGCCAGCTTTTGAAAGCTGTCATGGACTAGGGATTGCAGAAACCTAGGGGGAAAGAAGTTGATGGAGTTGGGGACATGGGAACAAGTCTCTCTGCTATACATTTTGCAAACTGAAATCGGTTGCAAGAAAGCAGCTGTCTGGAGGCAGCCCATTTTCCTCCACCATGCTTGTGTTTTTCTGTGTATCTTTCCTGCAGGGCAGGCTCCCCGATTCTATTGGTTCAGTTCTAGCTGAAAACGTAGATCTTGCTTTACAGACTCATTGGTTCCAATATAGCGTTTCCCAAGGGTGTTAGTTTTAGAGCATGTCTGGGGGGAATGTTTGGAAATTAGCCTGCTTTAACATCTAAGAGGTACACAGAAGCACTGCATTTTACATACCTGCTTAATTGTTTGATCTTGGGCAGAAGATTTTAGGAGACTGTGAAGACAGAGAAGAAGACACTGTGCAGGTATCGAGTGGGAATATGCTGTATGATCTTTGCTAGAACATGGGGGAGGAAAAACTATTCACCTCGAAGGAATAAAATGTTAACAATGTCATTTTAGATAGCAATTAAGATTGGGGAGATACATTTGGGGCCAAGACCTCTTGGAATCCTGTGACTCATGTCATGAAAGCTGCTACCCACATTGTGGGAAAAGCCAATCCAGGAGAAGGTTTCTGAGTCACAACTGAGGATGGTGAAGCCTCTGCTCTTTAGAGATGACAGCCAGGTTAAAGTTCTCTTGTAAAAAGCCAAAGAACACCAGAAATATTATAGTATTCCAGAATAAATTTGAACATTATTATCATCACACAAACACACAGACACACAGACACAGAGAGACAGAGATATAGGCAGAGACAGAGAGAAAGAGAAATAGAAACATAGTTACACACACACACACACACACACACACACACACACCCTTTTAAATTCTCTTGTTTTATATACAGTACCATATTAGACATTAGAAACTGGCTTCCTTTGGTTCCCTGTAGCCTTAATAACATTTCCTGGTCTCTACAAATTAATTCTGATGGCACACATTAGGAATATAACTAAAGGCATATGCCTACATTGGGCTGCCCTCCACCATTTCTGAGATACTAGTTTCCCTTTTTGGGATCTCATTTCTTCATGAACATTGACTAGTCTGCCTCTGACACCAAATGAAGGGCTGAGAGCTGACCACTGTCCCTGTCCTCCAGAAGGCTTATATCTCAGGATGGATTTGTCAGCAGCTGTCAGAACAGCGTGTTCCAGAGCATCATGGTATCTTCTAGGATAACTCTAATCTCCAAGGCAACTAGATATCCCAGCTGTGGCCACTGCATTCACTATTCATACTGCACCTTCCATGAGGGCACCTAAGCAGAGTCAAGAGAGATCTGATACTGTGTCTTATTTGCAGAGTCATGTACTCTCATCAAGCTGTCCTCATCTGTGTAATAGGCAGATGTCCTTTCCCAATTTATTCCTAGTAACTGACCCTAGTCCAGCAGTGTTCTCTTGTGACTGCAGCTCCTCTAAAGGGGCCCCTTTCTAATTCATGCAGTAGAAACTGAGGGTTTTGCAGTGGCCCTAGCTTTTCAGTGATGAAGCTCCAAAGTAAATCTCTCTCCTCTGTCTTCCTACAAGTGTGGACAGGCATATCCATCAGCTTGTGGCATCATGCATATATATGTTCATTGTCTGTAGTTAATAAAACCCTATTCTGTCCTCAAATTTTGTTTCACTAGAGCTGAGAGCTGTGATTATTCTGTAAACAAGATAAAGTTGTCCCTGAGCCAAACACTTCAGAAGGAGTGACTATCACTGAGTAAAATCAGGTTGGGCCACAC
>CACVCL010030625.1:0-45084 GCA_902729485.2 Mus minutoides
CTGTCTTCTCTCTCAGCCTCCTGTCTTCTCTCTCAGCCTCTGTCTTCTCTCTCAGCCTCTGTCTTCTCTCTCAGTCCTCCTGTCTTCTCTCTCAGTCCTCCTGTCTTCTCTCTCAGCCTCTGTCTTCTCTCTCAGCCTCTGTCTTCTCTCAGTCCTCCTGTCTTCTCTTTCAGTCCTCCTGTCTTCTCTCTCAGTCCTCCTGTCTTCTCTTTCAGTCCTCCTGTCTTCTCTCTCAGTCCTCCTGTCTTCTCTCTGAGCCCTCCTGTCTTCATCTTGCTGCACGCCTCCAGTTGTCTCCTCTGCTATTACTGTATGTTCTTCTACTGCATCAGGGTTTATGGGATGCTAGGATGGTCTTCACTTCTTTGTACCTCATATTCCCTGTAATGCAGAGATGATTGTTAGAGCGTGTTTCATTTCCTGCAGTGATGTGAGAACATTCAGAATAATCTCCACTGTCACTACCAGCCCTCCCTATGTTGAATTACCCAGCTTATGTTCTGGTGGGCTCAGAGTTTCATTCCTAGAATTCCCTTCACAGCCTTCTCTGTTGACACCAATAAATCAGTAAAGAACAAACGGTCACTATTTAGAAGAAACAAAGGGCTGGGGAGGTACTCAGTCTCAAAAGAACCTACACCCCGGCATCTATATAAAAAGCTAGGTGGGGCAGCATCCCTGTGCTGTGAAAGTAGAAACAGACAGGTCCCTGGGCTCCATGCTGGGGAGTTTAGCCCAGTGGGTGAGCGCCAGCTCAGGTAAAGGCCTGTCCCAAGACAAACAGTGAGCACTTCCTAAGAAAAGACACTCAGGGTTGACCTCTGGCCTCTGAAGACATGTGCACACATGTCCAAATGCACCCCTCCATACAACACACATAAACATACTCTCCACATTCCTCACATACACATGCACATACATAAGAAAAAGCACACAAAATTTATCCATAGGCTATGGTAACTTTAGATAATTTCTGCTCTAATCCCTTAAACACTTTTTTTGCTAACACAGGAACCAAGGTATCTGTGATGGTTTATATATGCTTGACCTAGGGAGTGGCACTATTAGGAGGTGTGGTCCTGTTGGAGTAGGTGTGTCACTGTGGGTGTGGGCTTTAAGACCCTAGTCCTAGCCATCTAGAAGTCAGTCTTCCACTAGCAGCCTTCAGATGACCATGTAGAAACCTCAGCTCCTCCTGTACCGTGACTGCCTGGATGCTGCCATGTTCCCACCTTGATAATAATGGACTGGACCTCTGAACCTGTAATCCAGCCCCAATTAAATGTTGTCCTTTATAAAAGTTGCCTTAGTCATGGTGTCTGTTTGCAGCTGTAAAACCCTAAGACACTCTTTCTCTCAGTTGAACCAGGAAACTGCCAGCCACGATTCGATTCACTTTTCTGGGATTTGGTTAGTCTTTTCCCAGTACATAGCTGATCCACATGACCTGCCCAGAATCCCAGGCTTTCCACATGCCAAGCATGTGAGAAATCAAGAACAAGGGAAAGGATAAAAACTCACCAGTTGCATGGTGTAGAATACTGACAGGAGCCCCAATTATTTTCTAGTGTTCAAAACATCTGGATGGTCAGATCTGTGCAAGATGGTCTCACTGGACTGTTGGCTTGCCATAATCCTTTGGGTCAATGAAAGTTTCCAGAGAAAGACAAGCAAAGTCCAGAGCCTTCATGCCAAGATTCTGGATACCAAGGTAAGACGTTTCATCTGTGCCTCTCTATTGAACAGGTGATATGTGGCAAAAGGAGCAAGAGGCTAGCTCGTTTGCTGCCTGGGATTTATTGAGCTGGCATGAACATATAGAGCCTCTGAGTTCATTCCTTATGACTGTTTTACATTCTCCAGAGCACAATATCACTGCACAAGCACACCAGGAATAAATTGTACGTACCTGCCAGTGTCTTTCAGAGGAGCATGGCGTGAGTCATAGGAGCAAAATGCAGGTGCCAAAAATATCTCCGATAATGGAAACATGACAGTTTGTGGGTCTTATAAGAACTATTAAAAACATTATACATTATTTATTTTTTTGAATGGTGTGTTTTTAAAGTTGTGTCAGCTAAAGGTGTTTTCTTCATTTGGATAATACAAGAAGCCTCACAAGAGAAGACAGCCATCACTGAGTCAAAGATATCAAAGGATGAGAAAATTATAGCACTGTGGTCTAGTTTTACAGTTCTCATTCAAACGTCTCACCCTGGAGTATACGGATGAGCAGAAGGAAATTGTTAAAACTGGCTTGGAACCATGTTTGTGACTTTGAAGTTCAGCCTTTTTCTTTAATTGTTTGAGCCTTGAAATAAATGAGAGCTAATAATATCCTTGAAGGGGCTGAGGAGAAGGGTCTTAGTATGCGTGTCTGAACCTTAAAGAAAAGGTGATGCTGGGTACATCTGGAATTTTACTTGATTTCTGGATGGTGTAACAGTGGCTTTGAGACAGAAAGGAGGGAAGAGAAAGAAAGAGCCTTCTTGTCCATTTCATAAGCTAAAGAAAGCCTCTGATTCATACAGGTTTGGGGATAGATGTGAAGGGTGACTTAGCCTGGCCTGGACCACACACCAGGTGTAATAAAGCAGGAAAACCATAAATAAAAAAAGCAAAATTATGCTTCTAGAGGTGGGGTGGGGGGAGCTGTGCTCACTTAGAGCTGGGACAAGACAGCTGAGCTCTTTGTGGGTGCCGTAGAGTCACAGAATGTTTTATCAACTCTATTCCAGAGAAAGACAGAGGCAGAGACAAATACACATACACACATACACACACACACACACACACACACACACACACAGAGAGAGAGAGAGAGAGAGAGAGAGAGAGAGAGAGAGAGAGAGAGAAAGCACTATAGTGTGGTGTGGCCTGACTTCTGGGAAGAGGAGAAATGAACTAGAGTGTCTGTCTGTGTTCTAACCAAGTCCTATTACAGTAGGTCTTAGAGGCACAATCTACCATGGAAATGAAATCAAAGGATTAATTTGCTATTTTTTCTAAACCACACTGTGTATATATTTTTTAATTTAATGTGTGACTGGATGTGTTGCTGAGTTTAAATTCATGAATCAAGCTTTCAGATGTTAGCTTTATTTGATTTGTTCTTTCTGACCAAAGCATGCTTTGTAAGTGGAGCTCACAGGCTGAGCTGCCACCATGGAACAGCGAACTGAACAGGCTGGTGCCCTCTGAGTCTCTGCGTTAATATGGACAGATTAACTATACCACTTCAGGACCAAGGGGGAGGAGGGACTCCTCTTCCTTTAAAATATATTTGTGCCTATGTCTCTGAAAATTTCCTGCCATGTGTTTACATCATGTTAACCCCTATTTCTCCCTCTGAATCCTCCCCTCAACTCTGTGTCCTTTTTAAAAAATCACTATTTAAGAACCTACTGACTGCAGTTTGTGCTGAACATATAGTTCTTGATGTGGGACCATCTGCTGGAGTGTGATCAACCTAAGAGGAGCCATACTCTTAAATAAAATGTACCATCCATCCTTCCAAAGCTATCAGCTTCCCGTAATTCCTCATTTAGGGTTGGAGGCTTATGAGTACCTTCCCCTTTAAGCTAAAACATTAGCTGACTTAACCCTATGTAGATCTTGTGCAGATGACCTCAGCTCCAGTGAGGTCATGACTACTGCAGCCTCGACATGTCCAAAGACAATATTTAGCTCTTGTTCTCCCCAAGTACTGACCCATCTTCCACCACAGTCGTTCAGCCTTGCGGTGGAGGGTTACACACACATCCCAATTCTGCACAACACCCTACTGACATTTATTCTCTGAACTCTGACCGGTTATGGACACCTTTTTATTAAGGGCTTTATTATTTTTGTTTATGTCTGTATGTGTGCATGTATGTATAAGCATGTACAGGTGAGGCCTGTAGTGAGCAGAAGAGGGCTCCAGATGCCCTGGAGCTGGAGTTACAGGTGACCTGACATGAAGGCTAAGAACTGACTTTAGGTCTTCTGTTCTTAAACCACTGACCCAGTTCCTGATATAATGTTAAGAAGGATTAAATTCAAGCACTGATTTTTTTTAGCAGAAGAAAATGTTCATAGTCCACAACATGCACACAGGGGGTGGGAGGGAATACAGACTGGCTTTCAGAAATCATGCAGTAAAGAATGAAATGGGCTTGTTTGGGGGCTTTTGTTTTTCCCCCTGGCTGGACCTTATCTATATGCCCATGTTGCAACCAATTTGCCATTGCTGAGAGATAGCCAAGGATGGGTGGGCAGAAGCCCTGTCTGGTACACCACGTGGATACCAAGATGCATCACAGCCCTACTGAGGAAAGGAGCAAGAGCTGAGGCTATTCTTGGGTAGCATGGGTGTCCTAAGGCCAGCATGAATATCCACTTCAGAAGATCTGCATTCTAAATGAGTCTCTTTTTTATTATTATTAAAGATTTACTTAGGCCAGGCATGGTGGCACATGCCTTTAATCCCAGCACTCGGGAGGCAGAGGCAGGTGGATTTTTGAGTTCGAAGCCAGCCTGGCCTACAGAGTGAGTTCCAGGACAGCCAGGGCTATACAGAGAAACCCTGTCTCGAAAAACCAAAAAAAAAAAAAAAAAAAGATTTACTTATTTTATGTATGAGTGCTCTATCTGCATGGATACCTCAATGACAGAAGAGGGCATCAGATCTCATTATAGATGGTTGTCAGCCACCATGTGGGTGCTGGGAATTGAACTCAGATTCTCTGGAAGAGCAGCCAGTGCTCTTAACCGCTGAGCCATCGCTCCAGTCCCTAAATGAACCTCTTGACACTGAACAACCTGTATCACGTATGGTGAATAGCCTGTACTATGGAGACGTGGAAACGTCAGGTTTGTATTGGTCATTTCCTCTCTGGAAATGAGACGGTGAAAGCAGAATACTGTGTCCATGTTAGAGTGAATTAGGAACAGAAGTATTAGCCAACGTGCTCACACCTGTCAGCCGGGCTGCTTAAAGTCAAGAGAACCTAATCTCCGTCTTCCTAGTGAGGACTAGATGCTTCCCTCATTATACTGTAATATCCATATCTCCTAGTCATGACACATTCTGAAGGTCATTTGCTCAAGACTCTCAGGTGGTCATTGGTTTATCCTTTACATGGTCAGCCCTTCTGCAGCTCCCTCTGGAAGTACGAAACAAGTTACAATTTTCTGCACAGCACAACATCAGCTTATGTTTGCACCCATGCCCAACATTTTTTGAGTAAGGGGCTTCAAACATTAAAACTACCCTCCAGAAACCTCAGAGTTGAAGAGAGTCTCCCTCCAGGTGAGCAGGCAGATTGTGAGCACCTGGCTTGGGCTACTGTTCTGGAGACTTTAATGAAGATAAATACTGTTGGCATCCGGGTGCAGGACTCCACTGTAAGAACAAGCCATGCTTGTGCTAGCCAAGAACCAGTATGTATACCACGTAGTGTGTTTGTTTATGACATGCCTCGGCCTACTCTCAATGAGGTCTTAAGAGAGGGAAGCCCCCCCCTGTGTAGTTGGCATCTGTAGTCCTAAACAGTAGAATAAAATAAATGGAGTCCTGGAGCCTCTGCATAATGTATGTATGTATGCTAGAGAGAAAACTCAGCCATTAAACTGCAGCCTCTGTGAACATGATGTCACAAGTCAGATCCCATTAAAGTAAATGGAAGATGAATGTTTGCTCCAGGCAGCTGGAAGGAGTCAAAAAGAAAATACATTATAAATCTTCCCACTGCGTGCCTAAATTGTAAAAGATGCCTTTCAGCACCACCCAGACTCTTTCCGATGAGTAACTTCTTCCCAACGAAGACGTTCCAAGCAGTTGGTAAATATAAAATATGGATGATCTGATTAGCAGAGGAAGACCGGTCCATGCAGCACTGTTCCCTCATCTAAGCCTTAGCTTAGTCTCCAGGACAGCACCCTGAGCATGACCACAGTGAACTCGGAATCTGACAAGGCCAAGTGGACAGGAAGAGTTCAGAGTTCAGAAAGAAATTCACATGAGCAGCCTTAGTAAACACCTCCTTTGCATTTGGAGTGGGGAGTCCTTGTGTTGTTTCTTGGAGCCAGGATTGATTCTATGAGAACAGAAGTTCATTATTCAGACTCCTGTCTGAGCCTTATTGCCGCCATGTGTAACTGCAGTTAACAAGGGTTATTTTAGACAAAGCTCTCTTTGTTTAAACTTAAGAATGACACTGGGCCAGTCACTGGGCACAGTCTCATGGGCACACATAGACACAAAGCACAGATCATGAGTAACTGGTGTGTGCAGAGAAGCAGAGGTGTTGGGCAGGCCAGGAAGGACCTCCCTCGTGTGTAAAGGAAGAAAATCTTCTTTGGACTAGAACCAAGTGTCCCAAATCAATGCTAGTGAATCATTTAACAATTGTTGCTAAATGTCTCTTGTGCATTATGCACACGGGCATCTGCACACATCTGGCAGACAGATACAACATATGGCTCTGCTTCCAGGAGTGTATCGCAATGATGTATAGTACCAAGTAGATGTGGAAGGAAGGAAGCACAAAAGTGTATCCACTGAGGAAAAAGGAAAGAACAAGTGTCAGTCACCTTAGATACGGCACCAAGATAGATTTAGGGCTAGCCTAGTGAACCAGTGCTAACTTGGATCCAACGGGGGTATGCACAGGGGTTACCTACAGGATGAGGGGTTACCTACAGGATGAGGGGTTACCAACAGAATGGGGAAGACTCATCATTGCCAATGACAGCATGAGCGACAGCTTACAAAAGCTGCCTCCCTGGAGCTCTCTGCCCAACTTACATGCATCAGGACCAGCCAGAGCATCTCTATTCCCCAATAATTATTGCTTCTATCACCTTTGGGAGAGCTCTTGTTAACCTCGTTAAGTTTGAGAAACCTCCAAAGACTTGTAAGTTGTTTGGGTGTTTGGTTTCTTGAGCCTTGTAAGTTTCATTTATTTCCAGGGTCTTAAGAGCTTCCTTCCTAGAGGAACTGTTTCTATTTAGACTAAATAGCTACAGAGTGAGTGAATAAAGGAACACAAAGGGGAGAGGAGTGTGCAGAGAAGGGTCCTGATGAAAAATGACAAGAGTGTCTGGAGACTTTATTCAGTGGTGATTGGCAGGGCCCCCCCATAAGAAGCCCATGAGGAAATGGCTTCCAGGTTGAATTGCAGAGCTGCTGCACCTTGCACAGAGGTTACAGTGCACAGGGGAACCTTCCTGCCTTGTGGAAGGTGCAACCCTGTATTATAGATTTTCATGTCATGCCGATTATGATGATTTTCTGGATGCCAGCTTCAGATTTTAGAATGACCATTCTAGGAGGAGATCCTGAGGAACTAAGTTTGGCAAATATCTTACAGTTTAACCCACTAGGTCTAGAAATATAAGAAAACAATAATATTAAAGTAGCAACCAGTTCTCAGGACTTGCTAGGTATATTTAATGACATGGCCAATCAGGAAAATTACAAAAACAAAAAACAAAAGCAAAAACAGGAAACTCTAACTTTGGGAAACCATCTGTGTAAGCAGGATTGGAATGATGGGACAGGACAGATGTAAACAAAGGTGTTTCGAATCCTATGCACATCTGTCCACTTTGGAGTCATTATCCATGTGGAGAAAAAAATCTGAGGAAGTTATGACTCAGCACGAGAAAGCATGGTGACAGGGAGACTTCCCCATCAAAACACAAACTCCTGTCACAATAGGATCAGGATCACATTGCATTTGGTAAGAGTTTTGTGACTCTGGGATAGGTACCACAATGACAAACACATCACGAAAGGTAAGGAAACCAAAACCCCTTAGTGCCAGAGAGGCCGGTGGCTTGCCTAGTGTGCCCGGGAGTTATGAAGAACTCCAAGAGAAGATCCTAAGTTGTTTAATATTCTGGCCATCATCGGTATGGCATGTGCCGTCAAGCCCTATTGCCTGCTACATTGATGTCTTGGTCAATTTAATATACAGATGGAGGGCCTGGCTAAATACTCAGAACTGTAGATGGCCCATTAGGAGGAGTCTAGCAATTTATGACAGTCTGACCCAACCACGCTGCCCAAAAACATGATCTCATGAGGAAAAGTGGTTACCAAGAATAATTTCCAAGTTATCAGTGTGATGAGGAAAATTCCCAACCCATTAATGAATCTGTCTCCCACCCTCCTGCAGCATCTGTAACTGCAGAGAGAGTTGGAACCAGAAAAGGAAAAGGAATCACAAAGCTCTCCTACAGAAACAAAGGGCAAACTGATGGCTAATTGTGAGTCTGTGACTAGCCAAACTCCTGGCCACTGTTTACAAAACAATTAAGTATACATAAATTAACACACACAGAGAGAGAGAGAGAGAGAGAGAGAGAGAGAGAGAGAGAGAAGACAAAAATAGTGAAGATCATATTTTATCATCCATATTTATCAATAAAGAGGTTTACTTTAGTGTAGCTAAGCCTTTGTTTTTATACCAAATTTATGCTGTAGTTTTAATGGGGGTAGACCCATAAATTTATAATCTGAGACATTTTTAATGTCACTCCTTTAGAAGCCCTTGCTAAACTCATTCACTGGAAGACTAGAAATGGCTTTAGTATTTGAGTGGACAGTCAATAAAGGGCAATTCCAAATGCTGCAACTGGCATCCATGTTGATACTGACCTCATAATGCAGTGGGACTTACCAGGTACAGCCCACCTACTACAGAGCCATTGTTAACAGCTGGCCATTAGCAAAGAAATCACAGACCTGGATATAATAATTGTATGTTATTTATCCAGCTTAATCATTTCAAGAGTATAGACTGAACATTTTTTGCCAACAATTTTATTGATATCTCCAACCACATCCATGTTGGCCATCTGTTTTAATAATGGAATCTGCCACTTTTTTTAAGTTTGGTATTTATTTTTGTTAACTTACACTTGAGAGTAATCAACCCTTAGCACACATGCTTATTTAATAATGTGTTCCAATATTTCTATTGATTGATCTCCAACATTCTGGTTTATGGTTCCCCAAAGTAACAATTTACCATTAAAAAAAAAAAGAAAATTTGTTGCAAGTTTGTCTCTGAATCTGATCCTTTGCTAGGCCAACACCATCTGTTGTGGATTGATAGTTCTCTAACCACATCTCTGTGTTCTGAATTTAGTAGAAAGGATGGTATCAGTTTATTACCTATAATTAAATGGACTCTGAATTTTAGGATAACCAATGTGTGGCCCACAGACCAAATTAACCAATCATATGTTTCTATAGGATCAAAAACAAATTATAAGCTTAAAAAAATACCTAAAGTACAGAAACATTTCACACTGTGTGAAAAGTGATTTTAGCATCTATGCATCTGCTGGGACAAGGCCAGCCTTGATCGTTTATCAGCTGCCCGAGTCTGCTTGGTGTGGCTTCAGCAAACTGAATCATGTAGGAGAAAGCACAAGGCTCACAAAGCCAAAAACACTCATACTCCAAAACGTTACAGAACGCTTGCTACCTCCCCACACCCTGCCCCTCCCACTATTTTGATTTTACAGATAGATCTTGAATTTTCCCATTACAAGGGCCTTTTTAGGGTTTTTGTTACTGCAGTAAAACACTGACCAAAACTGACTTGGGGAAAGAAAGAATTGTTTGTCTTACATGTCCTGATCATATTTCCATCAAGGGAAGCCAAGGCAGGAACTCACACAGGGCAGGAACCTGGAGACAGGACCTGTCACAGAGGCCCTGGAAGAATGCCATGCCCTGGCTTGCTCCCTATGGTTGTACAGACTGCTGTCTTATACCACTCAGGTCCACCTGCCCAGAGGTGGCACCACCCACAGTGGGCTGAACCTTCTCTCGTCAGTCATCAATCACAAGCCCTCAATCATGTCTAAAAACTATTGTCATGGAAGCAATTCCTCAGCTGAGGTTCCTATGTGACCTAGTATGTGTAACGTTGGCAGAAAATAATGAGCACAGAAGGTGTGTGTAAGGTACTTCCAACTTAAAGATGAGATTTCTGGTTAAAGTTGGCAGAGAGAAAACGAAGATTGAAAGGCTCTGCGGCCATGCAGCATCTTGTTATGCCCTGAGTTCATGCTCTACTTCTTGACGATTCATTTTCTATATGGCACATTCCCTCTTTCTGTTTTTGAACGAGCGTTAAGGCATTGCAACCCTTAGTCTATCTAAACATGTTCCTTTAGATCACAAATCTCCTGACACATACTTTAGCTGTGCCCTTTTCTGTAAGTCTAGATAGTCAACGTATGTGTAAGTTTTTCATCTCACCTTAGAGTGGCCAGGGTGATTATGAGCTTTTTTAAAAAATTAATTTTCATTCTATGTGGATGAGTTATGTCTCTCTGCTGCATGCATGCAATATCTGTGAAGGTTTGAAGAGACACTGGACCCCCTAGAACTGGAGTTACAGAGACAGCTTAACAGGTCCTCTGCAGACCAGGGCTCTTAACCACTGAGCCATCTATTCTTTGCCACAGTGCCGGTGTGGTAGAGGCACACATTTATAACTTAAGAGCTGAGGAAAGGAAGATTGCTACAGCATCCTGACAGGACAGCCTGTCATCTCAGAGAGTTCTGGGCCAGTGAGGAAGGAAGACCTTGTCTCAAAACACAAAGCATCTAGAACCTCAGAAACAATCTGGAGGTTGATCTCTGGCCTTCACATGTATATTATGGTTATTTGAATATGCTTGGCCCAGGGAGTGGTACTATTAGAAGGTGTGGCCTTGTTAGAGGAAGTGTGTCACCATGGGAGTGGACAATGAGACCCTCCTCCTGACGACATGGGATCCAGTCTTCTAATGTTTGCCTTCAGAACAAGTTGTAGAACTCTCAGCTGTTCCAGTGCTATATCTGCCTGCCTGGTCACTGCCATCCTTCCTGCTATGATGATAATGGACTGAACCTCTGAACTGTAAGCCAGCCCCAATTAAATGCTGTCCTTTATAAGAGTTGCTTTGGTCATGGTATCTCTTTACAGCAATGGAATCCTAAAGAAGACACATATGCACGCATATACACATACAGGCACATGTGTGTGCACATAGACACATTGTGTAAAAGCAGATAAGAATGACTCTTGAATAACATCAGCCTTCTCTTGGTGACCCTTTGCACACAGCTGATACTGTAACACGGACACTCTATTTTCCCACTCACCCCACCCTCAGCTAGCCTGTGACATTGGACTTGCTGGCCATGAAGGAGTTGTATAGGAAACTGAGAAACGCTCCTGGCTTTCTTTCTCTCTCTCTCTCAGAAGGATAAATCTATATGTCTAAATCTCTGTGCTTTCCTTCCTGGAAGGAGCCAACATTACCTGCAGAAATGTTCAAAGTTTCTGAATTATGTGTCTATCTTGCTAAAGTTAGCTGTGCTGAAATTTAGCAATAGAGGGGAAAATGCTGTTCACACCATGCTAGGTGGGTGGTGGAGTTTTACAAATTGTGTTGTAGGAACTGAAGAGGTGGCTTAGCACCTGCTGCTACCCTTCCAGAGGAACAAATCTCTTGGACAGCCTGTGACCCAGAGCAGTAACAAGTTTCTATAAGTGTAGAGAAGACTGAAGAGCCCTGTGTGTAAGGGGGAGCCGACCTGGGACAGCCACTGTAGCATCCAAGAAAGCTTTATGAACAGAGGAGGCATAGTGTGTTCAATGTTCTCTTTATAATTTTTAATTGTTTTGAAATTAAAATTCTATTTTCTACCTTTTCCCTTCCTTCCTCCAGCCCTCCAGCCCCTCCATGGACCTCTATTCCCTTGATCTTTTTCAATTTCATATGCTCTTTTTGTCTTTGATTGCTATTACATGTAAACATGCTATACCATGGACAGTTTAACATGGAAAAAGGAAAACTCACAGGGCATACGTACAACCATAGGTGAAGACCTACAGGCCACTAGGGAATACTGAGAGTGGGGGAAATGTTATTCCCCAGGGAAGAGTACCTTGACATGTTTATCCAGCACCAAATGGTCAGCTCATATTGTTTCCATAAGCTAGTGACAGAGCACAGCCAATCTGGTATGAAGAGAAGTTGGCTGGATTTGGGGGAGAAGTGTCGCCTATTTGCAGGGATGTAGAGAGAAGCAGGAAACCAACGATGCTAGCTGATATGTAGAAATGGTCCCTTGCACATTTCTCACTTGAACAGTGCACAGACAACTGATAACTGGCTAGAACTTGGGAAGAATTTTAATTTCCCTCAAATGTCTTCATGTGTCTCGTCTTCAGTAATTGGAATATTGAATGATTGATCATATTTATAAATTATTCTGTGGCTGTGGAGCTTTCAGAAGTCATTTCTGGAGTGTATTGCCATTTGGGGGATCATCACAAATTACTAATGCATTATCACCACTCGGTGGTGGCCACTTCTTCCCCAAGCTCCAGCAAAGCTCATGTAAGCAACACGCGCTCATTCTCCCGTTGACGTCAGGAGACCCATACTAGGGAGGAAAGTGATGTGGAAATGGAAGACAATTCAGAAAAAAAAAAATCAAAATAATTCAATTAATGTTTGCCATTTGTCTTCTGGACCCAGATGGCATTTCTCATATGTTAACTTATACAAATAAGCAGAACCATCTAGACCCAGGGGGAATCCACCGCATCTTAGTGGCCACTCTAGACCTGGTGAGGTACCCTGCCATGGTCTGATATTTGGAAACAGAATGTATGGTATCTGTTGCAGCCGATCTCCAATTATCTGCTCTAGTGGAAAGGATAATCACTTCTTCTTGTTATATTCTAATTTATATCTTTACACTCTGTCCAGCTTATCTGTGGGGAGCTCGGGGCAAGGGAAGAAAATCATCCAAAGGTAAATAGAACACAGATTTAGAGGCAACATCTGAAGCTTCCCTCTCCACTGTAAAGGGTGGCTCCTGCTTGTGTCTGCTGAGCCTCGTGTGTGGCCTTTCTTCTTCCTGCCACACACACTTTTGACTGTCCATCTTCCCTTCCTTCCTGTCTCTGCAAATAGCTCAGCTTCATTCTCTCCTTGCAATCCTCAACTCCTATGATAATTCCAAAATGGACCCCAGGCCATTTTCATCCCTAAAGTTTGCACTGGCAGAGATAATAGGTGGAAAAAGAACCAAGAGAAGTAATCCAGGTCAGTGAGAACACATTCTGACATTGTTCCTTTGCACAACACTTAGGGACACCATGGATTTTAAAGTGTGGATGAATGACCTAGGGAAGGAAGGGGAAGCAAAGAAGAAAATCAAGGTAGAAGGGTGGGAAGGAGAGAGGAAGGAAAGAAAGGGAGGAACAAAGGGGTATTGAAGAGTGTGTCTTTTCTGAATGTATTCTGGACTAAGTATTGACATTTGTCAGGGAACCTAGTAACAGGAAACACTTATGGAACATCCTTTCTGTGGCAGAACCATCACGATCAATCCATACAGCTCAGTGAGGTAATGCTGCCAGGGCTCCATTGCCTCCACTCTTACTGGCTGTAGTTGCTGTACTGGCTGTACTGGCTGTACTGGCTATACTGGCTGTACTGGCTGTACAGGCTGGCTTTGTGTGTCAATTTGACGCAGGCTGGAGTTATCACAGAGAAAGGAGCTTCAGCTGGGGAAATGCCTCCATGAGATCCAGCTGTGGGGCATTTCTCAATTAGTGATCAAGGGGGGAAGACCCCTTGAGGGTGGTGCCATCTCTGGGCTGGAGTCTTGTGTTCTATAAGAAAGCAGGCTGAGTAAACCAGGGGAAGCAAGCCAGTAAGGAACATCCCTCCATGAACTCTGCATCAGCTCCTGCTTCCTGACCTGCTTGAGTTCCTGTCTTGACTCCCTTAAGTGATGAACAGCAATGTGGAAATATAAGCTAAATAAACCTTTTCCTCCTCAACTTGCTTCTTGGTCAGGATGTTTGTGCAGGAATAGAAACCCTGACTAAGACACTGGGTAAACCCTAGAGCATAGAGACAGCTGTCACACTTCTCTGCAATCCCAGGCTAGCCCTGTGGTGCAAGCATCATGGCCCATCAGCACAGCTTAGGTCCCATGGTATTCCAGCTCTTTCTCCTCTCTAGAAAACAGGCTCCAAGTTGTACATGGGCTCTTGGAGTTGTAAAGATGGAAGTAACCAGAGGCCACAGAAACAATGAGAAAAGCTATGGCCTCTTGAAGCAGACAGAGCTAAGAAATGGAACAAGAATTCAACAAAGGGAGTGGTTTTGTTTCTGATTTTCAAACATAAAGGAAATGCAGACTAGCCATAGACCCCATCAGCAGAGCCTGCTTCTATACAGAATGGAAGTCAGAGGATCAAGCATTTGTATTCAACATCTTCAGATACCCGTCTGGAGTTGTAGTCTAGTTTTTCAAAGTTGACTTTGTTGAAAGGCTTTGAAACTGGGAATGTAACGCCTATAAATTATGAAATAGAGAAAAGTAAACCAAATGACTGTGACTTAGTCTTGGTTTTCGAATAACCTTGGACACTTCTGGAAACTTCTACGCAACTTGTGGACCCAGTGATCTGTAGTGTAGAGATTTCCAGAAAAGAGGCACTGGTCCATCACACTGCATGTGATCTGGAGATAAATCACATGCGTACACAGGTAAGTCAAGGCACACTAAAGATCAGAACAAAGAAATCTAAGTTTAAGGCTAATGGCTTTGAAGACAGAGGATGTGGCCACAAGCCAGGAACTGCAGTAGCCTCAAAGACTTAAGAAAGACAAGATCTGTGATTCTTCCTTAGAAAATCCAGAAAAACAGTCCTACGGGTGCCTTGATTCTAGATTTGACTTCTAGAACTGAACAAAACGCATCTATGGTTTGCTTAAGTCATTAAGTTCATGGTTTGTTCAAACCATGAACAAACTAATACACTAGGCCATACCCAAATTGTTCTGGTGTGTCCTGTACCAGCTATGCGAGCTACCCACTTTAAGTGATTGTCCTATTATTGTGGGGGGGGGGGGCATCTTTACATCAGCAGCTCATCTCTGTGACAAAGAAATGTAAAAGGGAGCAAAGAGCCAAACCCTGCCCCCTTGGCTGTCTCTCCCTTTACAACTGAGATTCTCATGAAGAGCCAGGAATTGTCAGTAAGAAAACAGAGATTCCAGAACTTGGCCTCGCTGGCTGGACAACTGGGAAGGTTTCTATACTTTTGCTTCTTATTTCAGCAAGCCTAGATTGGTACCAACATAAGTCCAGTTGGATATGGACTTGTGCAAAGAACGTAATAGGAGCCGGGAAGTAGTGACGCACACCTTTAATCCCAGCGCTTGGGAGGCAGAGGCAGGTGGATTTCTGAGTTTGAGGCCAGCCTGGTCCACAGAGTGAGTTCCAGAACAGCCAGGACTACACAGAGAAACCCTGTCTCAAAAAAAGAAAAAAGAAAAAAAAGAACATAATAGGAAATTAACATTTTACTATGCATACGATTACACCAGCCATGAACAGCAACTACTCTCTGAACAATCATTGTTTGCAAAAAGTCTTGGAACCTAAGTCATGAAGCAGATGCCAACCATCATAGCCAGGGACTCAAGTACTGAATATGGAGGCTGAAGGAGCCATTTCCCCTGCAGTTCTATGGTGGCTTACGACACCATCCTGAGCCTGCCTATCTTAAACCATCTTCTCTCCATCGTGGGCACACACTTGGAAGCTTTTGTTCCTGCCTCCAATTTATGGTACCCTCCTAACAATAACAAGTTTCACGACAGCTGACAAAGAACTTGTAACTTTCTTACCAAGACAGTATTCTCTTCTGATGGCTCCCTCACACTCTCATGCACACATGCTACAATAAAATGCTAGGTAGCAATGTGACCCAGGTTCTGCCAACGGCACCCCATCCCTCGGCTCATCTCTCTGATAGGCTGTGTTATCCTGTTAACCAAAAGCAGCCGGATACCAAAGTCATTTATGCCATCCTTATGTTGCTGTTTCTTCTTTTCTATGAAAACTGGTCCTAACCCTTGCATACATGAGGAAAAATGATAGACTTAAAAATCCCAAACACTTCTGCAGTAAAAACGCAACGAGGCTACAACTGAACTGAAGTAGAAGACAATACCACCATATGCTTGAAGTTGCGAATAAAATCACAGCTCTTGGCATCATGGGTAAGGGACAGGGATAGTCAATAACCAGAAAGTTGCCATCTCTGTTAGCTGGACCAGATCAAAGCTGTGACTCACTACTACTCAGATGGCATTACCTTTGGCTTTGGCTCTCCCTGACCTGTTCACAGTTGGGGTGAGAAGGAAAGCTAAGCACTTTAAAAGCAATGAGGTTCTCTGTTGATAGGACTTGGGAGGCCGTCATTGGGCAAACTTGATGGTTACCCGCAAGCTCATTCTCAGAAGAAGAAAGACAGAGGGAACCCCAGCTGCTGCGGCTGGCCAGGACTGGCCACATTACCATGGGCTCCACATCTGCAAAGATAATTAAACCGTAATGAAGTGCTCTGTCCCATGTCAAGCAATGAATCATGCAATTTAAGCAGCCTTCTTTGGGGATTGGTCAGCCATGTGTCCTAAGGAAGGGACAACTTTGGATTGATTTTGTTTCACTGTGTAAACATGGAAATGAAATAATCCATTAGAGAGGCAAACTAGAGAAGTGCAAGGCCTGCTCCGCCTCAGACACACTCTAAATGAAATTTGCATTGCATGCTCTGCCTGTATAACTTGGAAATAAAGGATGGAGGGAAATGTCCCTGGAAAGATGGAGCAGAGAGGTCCTGGCACGGTTCAGGGGGGGGGGGGGAGTGAGCTTCAGAAAAAGCTCTTAATTCCTCAAACCATGAAAAAGCAGAGAAGTAGCCTGTCTTAGCTGTCCTGACTGCCAACATGTGTGTGTGTGTGTGTGTGTGTGTGTGTGTGTGTGTGTGTGTGCACACGCGCTTGCACGCATGCATGCATACATGCATGCGTGCATGTGTGTACATGCATATGTGCTACAGACACACAGGTCCACAAAGGGTTTGATTCTTCTGCCATCAGGGTGCCTTGACATCCCTTTCCTGAGCTGAACATTTGGTTCCCACTGTCATGGCTCTCAGTCTTTAATTTCTGCTCTGCTAGCCTTGAAATTTGAGTGTTTATTGAGAGAGTACAGGTAGAGATTACAAATGATGCTGAAAAGCAGAAAGTAGTTCCAAACACAAATGTCTTGCTTGGAATCTCAGTCTTATTGCAACCTTCCCTGTAGGCTACGTTCCTAGATTCTGGGCCAATGCCCCTCTCGGAAGAGGCCCCTCTATTCACTCTCTCTAACCTATTCCACCCTTTTCTCTGATGTCTGTCCTTCTCCACTTATCACACGTGGAACCAGTACACACATTTGTTATGCTCCCACTGTCTCTCATTCCAGAAGTCAGGAGCTTGCATGGCTCAGAGAGTCATTTGTTGACTGTAAATTATGACCTTGTGGCTGAAAATCAGTCACTTACCAAAGCTAATGAGGTCACAGAAAACCCAGTATCCAAAATTGAGCCCATTTGAATCAAGGCTTGGATTCTTCATAGCTGAATCACAATAGAGACAAAGGCCTTCCCTTCATGGCTACACTTCCAATAAATGATCAAGAAAAAGCATAGATCCAAGTGCAATAACCATCTTGTAGTTTTTCAGTTGTCCTTTAGATGAGTAGGTGACCAGATAATAGGTAGATAATACATACATAGTTGTTAGACAGATATATAAATAAATAAATAGATGATAGATAGATGATAGGTAGATGGGTAGATAGATGATAGACAGATAGATGATGGATAGACAGTCAGACAGATAATATATTAGGCAGATGAATTAGAGATAGATGATTGGATAGATGAATAGGTAGATGAATAAACAGATATATACATAGAGGACAGATAAGATAAATATGTGCTGGTAGGTAGAAGTGTGGATTAGTGGATTATTGCAAATAGATGGATAGATATAACAGGGAGGTAGATCTATGACAGATACTAGATAAATGTATGGATTCATGGATATATAGATGGATACGGAGATAATAGATAAATGGATTTTAGATTATTGATAGAAAATTTTAGAAAATAAGTAGATAGGTAGATAATAGATGGATGTAGTATCTGGATGAATATTTAGATTGATGTTTCCCTGGATACATGGTAGATAGATACAAGATAGGTAGATATAATTATAGACAGACATAATTATCTATTTTTGGGTCATTTCCCAGCTTCACCACCTGCCTATATGAAACCTAAATGAATGACTTTCAGGTTTTGGATGCCATTATAAGTACTTCTCACTTGTCCTCAGATCTAGTCAGAAGCATCTCTTCTATATAATTAACAAGCAATGTGGGCTAACAAATCCATTGACTGATTCATGCCAGTACTCTCAAGGACTACTATGGTAAAGTAGAAAGATGAGGGGGTTCTTTTTAATTTTTTAAACTTTGCTCCATAGAAACCCACTCAGATTGTATCCTTCTGCACTGACTCCCCCGACAGGAGAGCATGATCAACCATGGCCATGGGCAGTTGCCATAAAGCACTAAGAGCCAACTTTCCACTCAGTCAATATTCTTGTGGTCCCTGGTACTCTGCATGGTGAAAAAAGTTTCCTCGGATTTCAACCGTTAGTTATAGAAATGATCCCCAAAGGAACAATTTCAAAAGCTGGGTTCCAAATAGGAACTAGGAAAGCAGTGTTGTATGTGTGTTCCAAATAGTCAAGTCATGAGCAAAAGAAAAGGCCTTCCAATATTAATGAACGTAAACGTATTTCCAAATCCAGACTAAAATATCACTTAAAACCAATAAACTCTGGGATCTGACCTACCGACATGACACCCTGCACTCAACAATGTTCCAGAGTATTCTTTGAACTCTCTAAGTGAGTAGATGCTATGCTAAGCATTTATTCCAAATCTCTCTTTCTCTCTCTCTCTCTCTCTCTCTCTCTCTCTCTCTCTCTCTCTCTCTCTCTCACACACACACACACACACACACACACACACACACACACACACACACAGAGAACAATAATAAAGACAAGAGGAAACAGAGAGGTGATGGTTGAGTGCTGGTCCTGAAGATACAGGTGGTCTCATGGGTGTGTTTATCTCTGAAGATAGCTACATTGAGCTGTAACCTCCATGACTCCAGCCGGTTATGACTCCTCAAAGCCCAAGAGAATCAGAACCATGAAGCATCCTGCTAATGAGAACTGTATTATGTGTGAACTTTTTGTTGTGCTGAACCTGCTACTGTTCTTGTTGATGAAGAAACTTCTGCTGCTGAAGAAGAAGAAAATGAAAAGGAGGAGGGATATTAGAAAAAAGGAGAAAAGAAGAAGAAAGAAGAAGGAGGAAGAGGAAGAAGAGGAGGAGGAAGGAGGAGGGTGAGGAGGAGAAGAAGGAGAAGAAGGAGAAGAGGAGCAGGAGGAGGAAGAAGAAGAAGAGGAGAAGAAGAAGAAGAGGAGCAGGAGGAGGAAGAAGAAGAACAATAACAAAGAGGAGAAGGAGGGAGAGGGGAGAGAACGGAAAGGGGAGGAGGAGGAGGAGGAAGAGGAGAAGAAAGAGAACCTGCTGGTGCCAATGCTGATGCTACTGAGCTAACAATCATACAAAGTATTCAGTATGTCAGCATCTAATTACCAGGCATTAATCTAGTAATGCCCTTGCACTTTTGCATTATGTAGTTGCAAGTACTCAACAAGATTGTTGTGGTTTTTATCTTGTGTTACAGCGAAGGAGACTGAGACTTAAGGATGTTGAGAAATCCCCTGAGATTACATAACTAAGACATTGGAAATCAAAGCACATCAGGCTTTAGACTTCTGCAGCTCTGTTCTATGTCAAATTCGGTTACTCATGGCTTGGAAGTGAACTTGTGATTATTCTGTATTAATAAGATAAAATCTCATAAATAAACCATAGATGTCTAAATTAGTGAGACAGATATATTGATATGCAGGACCTAGTGAGATATAGGAGCAGGCATCTTACTCAGCTGGTAGGAAGCAGGATTGACAGCCCCCTGGGTTCTATAATCTGCCAGCATCTAGTAAGATCTAGGTCTACCTTTTGTTTACTCTATAAACCCTTATAGACATACCCAGAAAAGGTCAGTGTGAGTCAGACTCTTATATAATTTTCCCCCTGAGTGCAGGCAGATGAAGTGACTCCCTTCTAATCAGCAGACTAGGATGAATGTGATGGATATGTAGATAATGCTCATATAACTCCCTTCGAACGTCTTCTAAACCATTTGCATATTGTTGTTGTTGTTTTAAGACAGTCTCCTTAGGAAGCCCAAGCCTGGAGACTGCTAATCGCCTGTGCAGCCTCCCCAGTGCCGGGGTTGCCTACCCACAGCATTGCATCAGGCTCTTACTATTCCCATTGAAGAAGTAAGGAGCCTGACAGGGGATTCTGTGGTGGAAGAGGCTACATCACAAAGAACTGTGGTAGTGTCTGTAAATGGAGAGCAACTCTGGGCCAAAAGCCAGCAAGAAAATGAATCCCCTAAGCTAACTGCTAAACAAACGCACACTCTGCATTCACTCAGTGAGCCAAGAGTGAATAGGTCCCCAGTAAAGCTTTATAAAAAAGAGCACGGTCCCTCAGGTACCTTGGTTGCAGCTTCGTGAGTCCCTGAGCAGGGCAGACAGTAAAGCTGCTCTCGCTCACAGGAATGGCGGAAATCGTGTGCTTATGTTGTCTTGCTTGCTGCGTTTGTAAGAAGTGGTTATGTAACAATAGAAAAGTAACACAGTCCTCTTTGGGGCTCTGGAGTATTGACGTGAAGCAGAACACATACACATATTGTATATATACATATTCTATATGTTGATTTGTAATCAAGAAGTCTGTGGCCACATGGTTTATATGAAAACAGCTTAAAATAATCTAAGGGGATATGAACATGGTGGTTCATTCATATTATGGATTATTGTCTCAATGCTGAGCAAGAGGAATGTCCATAATGATGAGCTATTTTGTTCTTTATTTTTATTTCATGTGTATGGGTATTTTTCCTGAACATATGTCTTATGGAGGCCAGGAAAGGGTGTCCGATCCCCTGGAGCTAGAGTTCAGGCAGCTGTGAGCCACCCGACCTGAATACTGGAAACAGAACTCCAGTCCTCTGGCAGAGCAGCAGACTCTTAACCCCTGAGCTCTCTCCCCCATTCCATTAATTTTTTAAAGACATTCTGCTACTGTAGGTCATTTTTCTTAAGAAAATAATCTGAGAAAATACTGAACATGAAGAAGTCTTTGGTCTGTTTGACAAGGTTTTGTCTATGAATATTGCTTTCCTAGCAGGGACTGGGCAGGAGCCGAAGTAAGGCGAAGCAGAATACACAGTGTGTGTCTCATCCACCGATCAGTCGCAAATGTGATAGATAACGGCTGAGTGTCCAGAGTTGTGGCCAGAGTTGCAGACACCGAAGGTGGCTTTAGTTAAGTTCCTTCAGAGGGAGACAGATAATTGAATGAAGACATAAACCAGATCCTTTAAGCTGTAGAGACTGCAAACCAGAGTAATAGAATAAACTGTGGCCTGAGACTAGGCGACATCACGCATTGACTTGACTTCCTCTTATTCTACTTAGCACGTCATTAGGGAAGCTTCTGTACAGAATTCCAACAAGAATGCCATACAGCTTTGCACATGACTTTGTTGACCACCCATCTGTAGAAAACAATCTAGGTTTGCAAGGATATGAACACACACACACACACACACACACACACACACACACCAAAGACAGAATGTCTACCTAAGCAAGTGCTGCCCACGACCTCTCTGTGGGCACACACTTTTGATTTGAAGTAGAAGCCATCTGAAGAGTATCTCATGAGAGGCAAACCATGACACTACTGTTCATTCACATCTTCATGGATCATCAAGTGCTGATTCTAACATGGTTAGAATCCTCAAGGCCTGACCCAGTAACCCACCTTCTTTAGCCAGGCCTTCTACCCCTAATCGTTTCATACTTACCCAAAGAGCACTGAACCAAGTATAGATCAAACATGGGCCTATGAGGGACATTGCACATTCAAATCATGATACAGGTAGTCAACTTGCATGTCCATCCAGGATGTAGGCTGTGGATGTAGGGACTCTGTCAGTTCTTAGCCATTCCATGCTTACAAAGGACACATGAAAGAGACATCTAGACTATCCTTCCCAAGTGCCCTTGGAGGGGGTGCTACATGTGTAAGTCTTTCCACTTTCAATTTATCATCCCCAGCGTATCACCCAAATGTAAGTATGTAATTCACATACTGAGCAGTGGAGCAGTTGTGATATAGAAACAGAAAAAGTCTTCAAGATCATCATGGGGCTTAGTGCTGCAACAGAGGAAAGCAAGAACTCCGTAAACCAAACAGCAAAAGGACTAAATGGCTGAATCCAGACCCTCTCGGTTCACACCTTGTCTGGACACCTATATAACCTTAGGCAAGATGAGAGGAACCAGAGTGTGGCTGAGAACATATCACAACAGGCAGGACATGAGACTAACATTCGTTTACATCTGGATGGATCAGCAAGTCCTGATTCTAACATGGTTGGACTCCTCGAGGCCTGGCTCAGTAACCCACCTCAACTAGCCAGGCCTTCTACCCCTACCTCATCTGCCAAACAGGAAATTATTTATTCAGAATAAATTAACAGCCATTAAACACTATGATAGCCCTAGGAGTTACAATGAAGAGCAACAAAAAGAGATCTGGACTTCAATCTAATCCAGGGGTTCTAAGCTAACTGTTGTCAACTACTGACCATCTCAGGTTGCTATACAAATAAAGCTATGAATATCCATGAAGTGCCTAAATCAGTGTATAGCATGTAATTATGATGAATTGAATAACAATAAGCTGTTATAATTATCGTTGCATTATTCTTTGATAACAACATATTTGTTTGTATATACACATACATATTAATATATATAAAGCTTCCACATGCTGGACTGGGTATAAGGAGGAACTGAATAGTTTATGTAAAATATTAGGGATATACAGAAATCATTTCATAGGCTGTATCTATCATAATTATTATTATTGCTAGTGAAGTGGCCTGCCAAAGCCCCAGAGCAAGGCATTAGCAGACTTGAGCTGCAAATTACTACCATGTGACTTTTCCCTTTTGCAGACCCACAAAGCTACTCCGTAATTGATTGATTTGCCAAGTGTCTCCCCTCCTCTCTTCAGCCTTGAGATGAGCAGCCACATTTTACCTAAGCCCTGGATGGATTTCTTCTTACCAGGGTCTCAGCACCAGAACCCACCAAGGATGGTAATGCTCACCCTGGACACAAACATACTAGATGTCTGGTGGTATTATAAGCAGCTTCTTTTAATTACTGTCCATTTAAAGGAGTATTTATTCAACATTACATATCTATTTCTGGGTTAGTCAGAATGAGGCCTCTGTGATATCGGGTCTATTATCATTCCCTGTGGAGGAGACCTGTGTAGCTCACGAGGCTCACAAAGGCTTCATGAGTCGCACAAGAAGCCCTTCCCTCTCTGAGATGATACTGGATAGAAATGAGTGGCTCAGGTGGCTTCTAGCCTAGGTTATGTTCCAATCATGTAGATTTTCATCACTTATCTATCCTGCGATTAGGACTCTTCAGGGGTGTGACTGTTGATAAGTTGCCTAGAGAACCACACAGTGAATTAGTTATGCTGGTTAATTGCAATTTGATATAACCTAGAGTGATCAGAAATAAGAATCTTGCGGAATTTTCTACATCGGGTTGGCCTGCGGGCATGTCTAAAAAGGGTTGACTTGATTGTTAATTTATGTGGGAAGAGCCTGTGGCCAGCACGATTCACTGTGGCTGGGATCGTGAGCTATATAAGTAAGGAGAGAGCTATGTGAGTGCAAACAGGCACACCAGCAAGGAGGGCAGCTGGAATCTATTCTCTCCCTTCTTTGCACTGTGGATGTCACCCTTTAATTCACTGCCTTGGCTTCCCCAGAATAACAGGCTGTAGCCTGGAATTGCAGCATACAAACCCTTCATTCCCAGCACGGCTTTTTGTCAGGGTATTTGTACCAACAACAGAAATGAAATTAAAACAGTGCCTTCAAGGAAGCAGATAGCTCTTGCTCTCTCGTGCTCTCTCTTGCACTTGTCTTCCAGTTCCCGCTCTCTCCCCATTCCCTTCACCCCTCTCTCCACGTGCTCATGGCAAGCCTCTCTCTCTCTCTCTCTCTCTCTCTCTCTCTCTCTCTCTCTCTCTCTCTCTCTCTCTCTCTCTCTCTCTCTCCTTCTCTGTCTCTACTCCCTCAACTCCCCTCCCTATCTCCCCATGCCCTGAATAAACTCTATTCTATACCATCAAAAAAAGAAAAGATATTTTGCTTAGGTATATCATCATGCATCTTTAACACATGAACCCNCTCTCTCTCTCTCTCTCTCTCTCTCTCTCTCTCTCTCTCTCTCTCTCTCTCTCTCCCCTCTCTCTCTGCCATTACTACCCTCTTAACTCCCCTCCCTATGCCCTGAATAAACTCTATTCTATAATTTAAAAAAAAAGAAGCAGACATTTCTCTCTATATCCCTAGGAAGTCTCCCAACAGCACTTTACAGGTGCCAGCTCCCACAAGTTAAGCGAGGCCTACACTACAACCCTGTGCTTTCTCTTGGCTTCTTTCAGTGATAGCACTGGCCACACGTGGGAGTGCTTTTATGTTTGTCTACTAACATGCTTTCATACCATTTCCCTCGAAAATGTATGTCAGTAACAGCAAAGAAAGGTTTTGCTTACTCAAAGCATGTGGCACACAGCAGTCTTGGACAAATACTTAAGTCCCTGTCTTCAATGTCTGTGGAGGTCAATTCACCAACCCATGCCATGATACCGAAGCCCTTCAAAAGCAATGTACCAAGGGTACAAAAAATTGTTCATTCCATAAGCTGCTTTCTATGCAAGCATGAAGACCAGAGTCTGACTCGCCAAAACCCACCAAAGGGCTAACCGAGGCAGCATATGTCTGTAGTCCTCATCTGGGGAGACAGAGGCAGGGAGCTCTGGATGTTGTAGCTAGTCAACATGATTAAATTGACAAATTCCACATTCAATGAGACCTTGTTCAGTGGACACTACTAAAGAAAGACATCTGACATTGGCCTCTGGCCTCCACAAATGCACAATACAAAAACATGTATGAGTGAGTATGCACATGCACACATACCTACAACATAAATATGTACACACAAGAAAATAGCAGCTTGCCAAATGCAAGAAGAGAGGTACAAAAGGCCATCTATAGAGTGATCCAGTCCAAGTGAAATGTCCCAATAGGCAAATGCAGAGAGGAAGACAGCCAAACAGCACTTGTCTAAGTGGAAATGGGGACAGATATGGATCACAAAGGGGCTCACGAGATCTTGAGTATAAAGGCACTGACCTAAGTGTGGATTTCGGCAATAGCTGCTCGGGTCTATAGATTTATTATCTATATATTTATCTAGGTGTATAGATTTCCCACTGAGACTGAGTTTGACAGTGTGTGTGGCTCACACTTCAGCAAAGCACCGTGGAGGAAACAGATCTTCTGAACAAACTGCCCTATCGTTCACTGTATTTTTGCAGCAAGCTCTGTGAACAGCAAGTCCACAGTTCTTTAAAGGCATAAGACAAGCAAGCGCATACGTGTGTCTCTCTCTCTCTCTCTCTGGGGAAGAAGCACACCTCTGAGGAATGACAGCGTCGTCTCAGTTGCTTGGTTACAAGTATGACATTAGTAAGGGGAGGAGCCATGAGGGGTGAGGTACCCTGGGCTGAGAAGCAATAAACCTGTGGTCTAGTGGAAAAGGTGAGCAAGGAGGAGATGCCCATGAGGCTGGATTCAGACTGCACCAAGGATGGCTTGGGGGGACAGCCACAGAGGCCTTTCACTGTTTAAGTGTTTAGGGAACACAACTCATGACTGCATGGGGGAGAGTAGATTGGAGCAGGCAATTGGATGAAAGCAGAGTATGGAGACATGGAGGTTGCAGTAAAGTCATTGGTCAAAGTGTCTCTATTTTTCCATTAAGGCAAAAAAGTGGTTCCTCACACAGCACCCAACAGAGGTCCTGTTTGAACCTTGTTGGATAACCTATGGCTTCATCCCCTGATTGAGAGATATCACAGAAAAAGCTCCTGTAAAAAGATCATTTAAGACAAAGCCAATGTCACTAGTTAAAAAGACACCTATAAAAAGGTCATTTAAGACAAAGCTAGTGCCACTAATAAGTTACAGTCCACTTTCTGTGGGTGGCCTACTCAGGTTGCAAGCACGGGAGAATGCTGAGATTCCCAGGATGTTTGGCCAACGATGCCTTCATAGCTCTTCAGTCAGAATAGATCCCTGAGACACTTAAAACATCACTTTCTACTTATGTAGTTAGTTAGTTAGTTAGTTAGTTAGTTAGTTAGTTAGTTAGTTATTATTACTAGATTAACTTTAGCAATCCATTTTAACTAGAGCTATTTGTAAAAATAAAATATACTTCAAAACAGGCACATATGCATACTTGCACTCATATGTGTATGCACATATATGCACACACACATGCACAAACATATACATACATACACACATACACATGCACACACACACACATACTTATACATACACACACATACACATGCACACACATACACATGCATAGACATACACACATACATATACATACATACATACACATACATATACATACACACATACATACGCAACATGCACACATATACACATACATATAAATACACACATATACACATACATATATACACATACACACATGCATACACATACACATATACATACACATGCACACACATACACATGCACGCACATATACACATACATATACATACATGCACACATATACACATACATATACATGCATACACACATACACTTGCACACACACATACACATACATATACACACACACACACAGACACACACACTCCAACTGAACACCCTGCTCTCTCCTTGCAACACAGTTCTTGTATTCTTCTCTTTCTTCTAAGCACACACACATTTTGTGAACCCTGGAGGCTGCCTCATGACACACTGTATATTTGTGAGGCGTCACATTGTGTGCTGGTGGACTCCTGCTTTCCCGAGGATTCTGACAGAGCAGCGTGCGCATCCCACTGTCTAATAAGCCTGTGCCCTTGTAGTGCTTCATGTTCCCGCACCTGTCTTCCTCTTACTGTCTCAAACATCTCCCTGGTGTTCCTGCCTATAAGAGATGAATGGTGGCAGTCACATGTTCTGCTAAAACCGTCCATGAAACAGATGGAATGTTCTAGAATCCCAAAGGACTCCGGGCTTCCATTTTCTCTTTCTCTCTTTGGTTAATTTCCTTCTTCCAAAGCAAATGAATTGAGAAACATGCATCACAGCTTTCATGGGAGAAGGATCTATAGATACAGACTCCAGTTAGTCTCAAATCATATGGACAGAGGTCTATGCAACTTTCTGTGTGTGCGTGTGTATGTACTTATGCATATATATGTTTACATACACAGATTACTTTTACACACAGGTATACAAGTATACCATGCTCCCCTATTGAAAGATGAAATTTTAGAAATGTGAGGGGGTTTTTTTGTTTGTAGATTTTTAGACAATCTTCCTATGCATCCATGGATGGCTTGAAACTCACTCTGCAACTCAAGCTGGCATCAAATTTGTGCCAATCTTTCTGTCTCTGCCTCACAAGTGCTCAGACTACAGATGTCATCACCATGCCTGGTTATGAAGGGGTATTCTCTAAATAGGAAAGTCACATTCAATCATATTTCTGACCAGACCTCCCAAAAAGCTTAAACTTTCCTCAAAAAAAGCACAAAGCTTGACAGGGTCTCTGAAGCACTATGTGATTGTCCAGATCCCCACATAATGGGAAAGTGTGAGGAGATGGTGGAAGTGGGGCAGAAGGAAGATAAGCCATCCCCTGCCTGCCGGAGCTGAGTAAGATGGTGCCTCGGGTGGGTGGCTAAAGCAGATTAAGAAATCATATCAATCTCCCATCCAGAGAGCAACCGAGGCAGGGACTGGGCATGTGACTCAGTTGGCAGAGTGTCTAACACGCACTGGCTCTGGGTTTGATCCCACATAAAGCAGGTGTCGTGGTCACCTTCCTTAACACCATCTCACCCTGATGTCTCTCCATGGCTGAAATTCTTCTGGTGAAGCCGTTTTCTTTTGGGTATGTGTTTGAGGCTAAGCACCTCCAGATGGACAGTTTGGAAAAATAAATCTTTTAAAAACGGCTCCACGCTGTATTTCTCACAAACAAGGTTGCAGGGGCGGATCTTAGTCCATGTATCCTGGGAAGCTGAAAGAAGCAGACACTCCGGCTTCTTGTTTTCCTTCTCTCGGTCCTGATGGAGCTCTCTGGCCATCTCGTAACCCTGCTTTCTACTGTGCTCTTCCTCCGCGCTCTGCCTAGAGAGGATGCCTAGGATAATACACCTACCAATCCAAGAACAGGGAAGGTAAAGGCGGGACATGAGAAGTGCAACACCATCCTCAGATAGACTATAAGTTCAAGGTCAGCTGGGATCAGTGAAATCCTGCCATGTGTTTGTGCACACATATGTGGAGAACAGAGGTCTATCTTTTCTCAATTGCTCTCCACTTTAGTTTAAGGTGGAGGGGTTTCTAGAGTGACTGGCCACCAGCCCCATGAATGGATACTCTTGCCTCTGCTTTTCCAGCCCCAGGCCACAGTACCCACCTTTCACATGGATGCCTCAAGCTGAACTAGGTCCTCATGCCTGTACAGAAAGCAGTTTGCAGACTGAGTCATCTCCCAGCCCTGAGACTCAACTGTTAACAATCACAAGCTACAGAACAGACCACCACGTGTGGAGCACTGGGTATGTTTCTAGCCACAGCACAGTGCTCTCCTAGCACAGCCCCCAGCTCTCCTGGCTGGACATGGGCTCTGTCATCTTGTCATGTTAAAGGTAAGGACTCTGCCTTTGTTTTGGGTGGACAGGGAAGGGCTGGCTGACTCTTCACACTGCCTTTATCTAGAACAAAGCATTTGTCTCTGTCTTCTCTGGCCTTTCTTGGGAGCTCCCTGGTGTCCTGTCCTCCCTGGCTCGCCACATCCCCCCTGATTCCTACATACAGTAAGAGGTCTGACTGAGGCAAGAAATTGGCACACACAAAGACGATGCTGTGAGGCTCTGTGAGGAGCTGAGTGGGGAGGAGGGCGCAGGCTCATTAAGTTGCCTTACAGAAGGGGTCAGAGCGGGGCCTGGGCAAGCAGACAGGGAAAGGGAAGGAAGGATAAAGGAGATGATCATTTTCAGAAGCATGATCCACTGTGACTGCACAGCTGGGGTTGACAACGTCCTCCTAATGAACTGAATGTATCCCCACTGTCATTCAGAGTAGAGGAAATCTGTACAAGGGCACCATATAGGAGACCAAAGAAGTGGGTCATTTGAAAGCCTGCCTCTCGGGCTGGAGAGACAGACGAGGTGGCTTAGTCCATCATGTGCCTGCCACGCATGCGTGAGGTCCTGAATTTGATCCTCTGAACTCAGGCATGAAAGCTGAGCATGGGGTTCATCCTCAAAATCCTGACTCTGGGGAAGTAGGCACAAGAAGATCTCTGGGGCTCAGTGGCAGCCAGGTCCTTAGTGACTGAGAGGCCTTGTCCCGAAAACTAAGAAGACTAGAGCCTAGAGAACAAGAGCATAGGTTTCCCTCTGGCCTCCGCGGGCAGATGTATCCACACGTGTTCACACAATAGTGCGCTAGCATGTGCGAGTGCGCACACACATCAAAAATGAATAAGTAAAGATAGATGATAGATAGATAGATAGATAGATAGATAGATAGATAGATAGATAGATAGAAAGATAGATAGATAGATAGATAGATAGATAGATAGATAGATAGGACCAGATCAAACCAGACCAGATCAGTTTCTGTTTGTTCTCTCATCTTCCTTAACCCCATCTCACCCTGATGTCTATCCCTGGCTGAAATTCTTCTGGTGAAGCCGTTTTTTTGGGGGGGGGGGTGTGTTTGGGGCTAAGCACCTCCAGATGGACAGTTTGGAAAAATAAATCTTTTTAAAACGGCTCCACGCTGTATTTCTCACAAACAAGGTTGCAGGGGCGGATCTTAGTCCATGTATCCTGGGAAGCTGAAAGAAGCAGACACTCCGGCTTCTTGTTTTCCTTCTTTCGGTCCTGATGGAGCTCTCTGGCCATCTCATAACCCTGCTTTCTACTGTGCTCTTCCTCCGCGCTCTGCCTAGAGAGGATGCCTAGGATAATACAGATGCTCCTCCGTGTATACAGTTTGCATTGCCACTGTAGCAGGAAGAAATATTACGGGCTTGGCATGGCAGGAACTGCAGAGAGCATCATAAGATAAATTTAAAGGAGGAAAACTGTGTAAGCCCCCTTTCCCTTTATTAGCTATAAAGGCAAGCTTAGGCAGAGGTGAGAATCTGGCCAACATCCTCAACAAAGTTTCCAAGTCCCTCTCCTGTTTTCCAAATGAAAACATCGCCACCTGGTGGACACTGTCTTTACTGAAGTTGGTTTTTCTTTTTTTTTTTTTTTCACCCAGAAGAGGGAACTTTTAAAACTCACCTTGACCCCAGAGATCAGTGGTGGACAGCCAGAGGACTATAGATAATGGAAAGAGCTCAGATTTCAAATTACTCGTTGACCTTTTGAGTCCCTAATACATAGCTGGCTCCCAGGAGACTGAGTCTCTTGCAAACCCTTTGTTTTCCCATAACTCTAGTCTTTCTAGATGTGGCCTCCAGGAACACCTGAACTTCTGCTGCTGTTGACTGGGAGTTTTGCCTGGTATTTAGCACCGAGTGTTTTGCTCACCTCATCGGAAGATCACCGGGGCAGCAAAGGAACACAACATCCTCTTTTTGTGTGCTTCTCAAGCATAACATAATGTCCAATCACCCCACGACCACGGCCTCACCCCAAGTCTGCTCAGGATAACTCTGCCAGGAAGGGTGTACAGACAGAGCTCACATCAGTCCTGTCAGCTCAGTGTACACTGAAGAGCCCTGAGCCCAATGTGTCAAACTGACAAACTCATTCTCTTATCCACCTATCTAGAAACAGAACACTGGCAGGTTGGAGTAGATCCAACTTTCATTTTGACTTTTAGAGTCAGAGATTAAATTTTGAACGTTATTCTATTCATTGAAGCAAATTACAAGATCTAACGAAAGGTTAAGCTCTTTTGACCTAAAAGTGTACCACCTTTGGGGGTAAGAGTCCTCTCTGTATCTAAGAAAAAGGGGATATCCCCAATTGTTGAAATTTCAGGCCATGGGAAATGAAAGAGTTAGCTCAGTAGTGATAAGGAGCCATTCCTCAGAACTCCAGTCAAGAATTCCATGGGCCCTCAGTATGAGCATGATGAGGGAAGAGACTGGTAGTAGCTGAAATAGGTTAATGTACCAACTCAGCTACATAGCACCCAGAGAAGAGTTGGATTTATCTGGAAGGGAAGATAGAAATCTAATGCCTGGTTTGTTTGAGGGTCAAGACTAAGATTTATGCCAACTTTTTCATTTGAGAAGTTTCCAGAAACCCACTGTCAACTCACTGGAAACCCACTATCCTCTCACTGGAAACCCACTGCCAACTCACTGGAAACCCACTATNCACTGTCCTCTCACTGGAAACCCACTGTCAACTCACTAGAAACCCACTGTCCTCTCACTGGAAACCCACTATCCTCTCACTGGAAACCCACCCTCATCTCACTGGAAACCCACTGTCATCTCAGAGTGGAGTTTATCACATAGTCACAGCAACAGAGAGCCAGTGTCAGGACCAGGGGAAACATCCATCTTCCATGGTCAAGGATGGCTTTCAATTAGAGAGCATCAGAGCAGAGATGCAGGCTGACCAGAAGATGAATGTGTCCAGGCAACCACCACCTATCCCTTGGTGATGAGTCACCTCTTCACTCATTTCTGCATCTCCATCATCCTCTGGAGATGTCTCTCCATAGTGCTTTGCTCCCCTTCCAGAACCCTCCTGTGGCTTCCCACTATGCCTAGGAGTGATTGACTAACTCCTTGTGTGACCTTCAGGGCCTTCAGCAGCTGGACTTCACCTTACCCCACCCTTCACCTTCCTATCCCAGAGCCTCTTTGCCCTTTGTTCTGTTTTTTTTTTTTTCTTTAAAATATTCCTTAATGTATTCACATGTCTCCCTCCTTTATTTTATTCAGATCTCAGCAAGGTCCTTTCTACCCAGTCTATTTAAAGTCTTTTTTCTTCTCATCTTTACCAGACTGTCTACTCTGCTCAGCTTAGACTGTAGCAGTAATCATACCTGGCATTGTATTAAATGCCTATTTATTTAAATGCCAGCCTTTTCTCTTAGAATATACCTCATAGAGAGCAGGAATTTGTTTTTTTCCACTGTTTTCCCCCTAGGGCCTAGTACAAAGAATTCTCCAATAAAACATCTTTAGATATTGAATCTGACCACCCACCAATCCATTCACCAGTCTATCCATCCATCCATCTATCCATCCATCCATCCATCCATCCATCCAAGTATGTAATAATACATCCAGCCATCCATACATCCACCTACCCATCAATCTATCCATATATCTACCCATCCATCTATCCACCAATGTATCCATCTACCTACCATGTGTTCATTCACCCATCCATCCACCCACTCACCCAGCCATCTTTCCATCCATCCATTGAGCAACTTCATACACCACCCATCTACCAATATCTGTATCACTCAGCTCTGTCATCTTCTGACTCAGCTTATAAAATATTGATGCCTTGATGGAACGTTTGTAAGAGGAGATCACAAATGCTGGAAACATTCAAATTCTGTCTGAATTACCTAAAGCAACGTTTCACTGTGGAGATTAAGGAACCTCGTGGACTAAAGCGCTAAGCAGAAGTTTTATGTGGTGAGCTCTATGTCTTCTGCATGATTAACTTCACAGCATCTTTGATCTTCTCAACACTTTGTGTTCATGGCTAAATTTTTCCAAAGAGAGAATTTTAAAAACCTTTTGCTGCCTGTTCTTCAGATATTATTAAAAATTCAGAGAATTTGGAGGTGAATAATGTAGACAAGATCCCAGTCGACAGTAAAGAGGAGAAGAAATGGGCTTCACAGGCTCCATGGCAAATGGGCCCTGAGGCAGTCTTGGGAATCAAGGGAACAACTTTGAGTGAGAAAAGATGCAGCCTTGGCCAGGTGAAGTTAAGAATGTAACAGATTCCTTTCAATGACCTAGAAGATTCCTTTAGCAGACACATGTCAGGCATAGGGCTTGACTAGGACAGCCTAGCTTGGTAGAAGTTCCCAAAAAGGAATCAATGCTCCAAAGGCAAGAACAATCATTTTCATAGGCAAAGACAATGATAGTCAAGATACAACCTGGAGCTACAAGAATGGTGCCCATAGAAACAATCATGAGCGGGCATGGCTACTGACTGGTCTGGCCTTAAGGAAGTCCAAGAAGACCCAAAAGCATCATGGGAGACTCAATCCTGGAACAGCTGAAGTGCTTACATTAACTATTCAGAACCTACAAAAAACACGGCCACCCTTTCCTGCTGGTGTATGTGCAGACCTTCTAGAGTCTCACAATGGGGAGCTTACCATTAGCTAAGTGGACTCTGTAGTCCTTGGGAAGTATTGTTTGCCATTCCACCCAGTTCAAGAAAAGGACCCTGTAGGCAAGAGCAGTCCCATAAAGACCTGTAGGAGATGGGGAGGAGGGACGCTTGGAGCCTTTCCTGAATACCTTAGTCCAGAAAGCAAGTGAAATCAGCTCTTCCCAGCCCAGAGGTGCTAGAGAACTTGTGTTATCTGTCTCTCTGGTCTTCTGTCAACAAAATGGACATGCACATGGCACTTACTCCACTAAGCTACAATGAAGACTAAAAGATATTTTGCCTAGATATAGTATATGGCTGATGGGTGTCCCCTCCAACTCTTCCTCTCCTTCTCTCTCCTGTTCTTTCTCCTGTGTCTGATTGTGCTCCTAAAATGCTGCCTATCTGGGATGTCTCGAAAATACATACAAGATAGCAAGCAAATCGAGTTCCAAAATTGGCACTTCTCCGATGCAAAATCAAAGGGCACACTTGCCTATCTAAGACTTAGATTCCAGATGTGTATTGACTGTGTTTCATCATTTTGTTTTTAACCTATGTATCTCTTCCTCTCCTGGACACTCAGCCCAGGGAAATATGTATCTGTGTGCACTGCTATAGTTTGAATCTGGGTTGTTATTGTTCTGGCTTTACTTCTTGCTTTTTTATGACATATGGCTTGTCTTAATTAGTTTCCATTTCTGTGAAGAGGCACCATGACCAAGGCAGCTCTTATAAAGGACAACATTGTTTTTAAAGATTTATTCATTTATTTATTTAACGTACATGAGTACACTGTAGCTGTCTTCAGACACACCAGGAGAGGGCATCAGATCCCATTAGAGATGGTTGTGAGGCACCATGTGGTTACTGGGATTTGAACTCAGGACCTCTGGAAGAGCAGCTAGTGCTAACTGTTGCACCTTCTCTCCATCCATGCAGTGTTTCATCTTCTGAGAATTGTCTCTTCAGTTCATTGGACCACTGATTGACTGGGCTGTAGGATTTTTGTGTCATTTAATCTTTTGAGTTCTTTACGTATTCTACATAAAAATCCACTGTCCGACGTGTAGCTTGCAAAGACTCTGTAGACTGTCTTTTCGCTTTGTGTCCTTCACTGTTCAAAAGCAGAAGCATTTTAATCATATGGGGTCTCATGTGTTGGTTGTTGGCATGCTGAGTGGCTAGAATCATGTGTGCCTATATATGTGAGATTAGAAGTGAAATTCCTCGGGGAACCAAAGGGGACTAACAGGCTAGTGAAGGAACTGAAACAAAAGAAGCATAAGAGGGGTAGAAGGGATATGCCCAACATGCGGTGTATACTTGTGAAGAATTTTTAAGTGAAAAAGTTTTTTTTAATCTCAAAAAATACCAACTTTGTGCTTTTTTGGTAAACCATAACACTATCATATTCATTTTAATCCAAATTCTTGAAAAATCAATGTTTCCCTACTGCATCGTTTTTCTTTATACCTAAATTATAGTTTACAGTTTTATAAAGGTAGTTCTGACACTGCTTTCTGTGAGAAAAAAATAGTTTCTCACACAAAAAGAAAATTTTCATGTGGGTGAAACATGAGCTGAGCAGAGTACTCTGAGGAGAGAGTGATCCTGCAGCTTTCAGTGGAATGCCAGGCTAGCCATCTGTGTCTGTCTGTGTTCATGTGTGTGTTCCTGGGAATACACACATGCAGGTATGTGTTTGCATACGGAAGCCCGGGGACAACTTTCAGTGCTGTTTCCTTGGTGCTATTGGCAGCCCGTCCTTTGGAGTCGGGGTCTCTAACTGGCCTGGAGCTTAGCAAGAAGGCTAGACTCCTGGCCAGAAAGCCCAGGAACCCACTTGTTCATCTCCCCTGCACTGGATTATAGGCCACACCAGTATACCCGGCTTTTATGTCTGGATTCTGGGGATCAAACTCAGGGCTTCTTTCTTACACAGCACAATGTTTATGGACTGAGATACCTCTCTGGAGTAGAAACGTCTGGTTTCTTTGGAAAGACATTTATGTCGAATGATGTTTTGTTAGAGAACACAGGTGAAAGGATTGTTTGCTAAAGCAGACACATGAAAGAATGTTTTCCTAAAGCAGACACAGGTGAAAGAATATTTTTGTTATAGCAAACATGTGAAAGGACACATAATGTATAGAAGGAATATAACTGTGACCCCACAGACAGTGGGATCTCGAGCATTGGTTTGCTCTGCTCCACCTCGCTATTCTTTGCTAACTACACTCAGATATTTGTTCACCTTACATTGCATTGCTGAGCTCTGCTGTGGTGACGCCTTAGAGAGAAACTCAACAAGAAACTTCTTGTGAGGTTCCAGCGGCTTCTTGCAGCTTCTGTGACCTCAGGTGGGTTGGTGAGCCTTGTGGTTTCTTCTGGATTGAACTGCCCTCGTGTGTGTGTGTGTGTGTGTGTGTGTGTGTGTGTGTGTGTGTGTGGTGACTGCCAAGTAGACTGAACTGCAGCTGCTGGTTTGTGTATGGTGTCTGCTGAGAGGACTGGACTACAGCTGCTAATTCATATTTGGTGTTTGCTATGGGACTGAACTGCTGATATCCTGACAATGAAGATCGGACTTGATTCCAAAGATCTATTTCTAAACAAGGCTCCTTCCCCTGTGTCCTAATAACTTTTCTTTTCCACTAACTCTAGTGAGTGGTGGACTAGAGGAGAAGTAACACCTCCCAAACTCCAGCACTGGTGCTAGGTCTTTTGCTCTAAATGCATACGTGTGTGTGTGTGTGTGTGTGTGCGTGTGCGTGTAATTATGAGAATGTATGTAAGCTGAACCCAACTAGTTTGAATGAAAATGTATAAATGTGCATGCATGAATCTGTATATGAATTTATGAGAATTTATGATTATTTGCTTATGTAAAAGTTTTTCCTTCTGAAAGCATGATTCTCCTCTCCTGGTTCAATAGAAGTTTATTGCTCCAAACTTTCCCCTCACCTGACAAGAGATGGGCATCTGGACAAAAGGGGAAAGGCTCTAGCAATTAATCCTTTACCAAACCCCCTGCTGTTTTATGATGAGGTGCTAAATGCCAGAGATTGCTCTTTCTGACCTCAAAAGACTCAGGCAGGCCAGCTACAGTAGCAAAGAAACTTAGACTTAGATAGGTAAACGTTTTATTATTATTATTATACAGCAACTAAATATATCATAAGACCAAGTCTTACCCCCCCGCCAGTGCTCGTCCCCCTCTTTTGCCTCAAGAAGAACCAAGAACAAGAAAGAAGACAGGCTAGGGCTGGACCTCCCCCATGTCCCAGCACTTAAAGAAGAAAGGAGGTTGTAATGTGCTCACAAAGGTTCCTTCCTGAAAGAAGGCAATTCCTCAGCACATAAGGAATTGTTCCTTCCCCCACCAGGAAATGCAGCATGCTACATAAGGGATAATGGTTGAATTATTCATCTTGGTGTCTATAGGTAGGATTTCAGGATTCATCTCTTTAGGTAAAAAAGAGATCTATTTTTCTTGATGGCAATATTTATTCAGAGCAAGGAAACAGTCAAATAGGCACAGTGATAATCAGCTGAATGAACACAGATTCATTGAACTATTTTTGGAAATAGTCACAGTGATATACACCCTTGACTCCACTTCTAGGATTAAAAACAAGAGATATGTATTCACAGATTCTCATTGAAACATCATTTATACCAGGAGACATTTTGAAAAACACCTAAATGTTGCAGTATGGAATAAAGACTGCTTTGTCCAAACTCTACACAATAAAATACAAGAAATGAATAAAAGCATGAATTTTACAATTTTCAATACCTAAAAATTCTTCAAGTATTTTGATTTAAAAAAAACTATTCAATGGTATCTTAAAACAAAATTGGATCTACCCATGCATAGAAATAGCAAAGGAAATTACAAAATAAAAACTCCTTTTGTTTTATTTTTATTCATTTTTTCATATTTCTGTCTCTTTCTAGAAGACCTTTACTTTTTTGTGTGTATGCCTGCATGAGTTTGTGCACTGCCTGATGCTGGTGCTCTCAAAGGCCAGAGGACATTGGATTGCCTGGAGCTATGAGGATAGGCAGTTCTGAGTCCCTCTGTAGGTGCTAGGAACTGACCAGGGCTCTCTGCAGCATCAGTAAGCAGTCTTCTGGGCTAAGCCAGCCATCTCTTCGGCCCCATCTCTGCCATTTTAATGGTATACTTGTCTGTCTGAATTTTTGAGCAAGAAAATAAAAATGAACAGAAGTTATATAAACAATGCCACAAAAATAGAATTTAATAATTCTAGACAAGTTGAAATGTGTGGTTTTAGCTAAAAGGGAGACAGCTGCAAGTTCATTTGGCTTGGTCAGGACCTCCCAGGTGGTCCTACTCATGAGCGTGCTTGGCTGTGGGGACTCGGTGGATCTTCCATGCCTGGAAGTTCTCAGACCTCAGAGCCCCACAGGACTGACTGAAATGATTTCCTCATGGAGACGCATATCAAAAAAAAACGCATCTAACTATCTGAAGAAAGACAATTCTACTGACCACTTCAACCAGTCTGTTTGATAAAAATCAATGTTCAAGTAAAAATTTTGGAATTTTTAACTTCAGAACTTATAAATTTACTATAACTGTTTTTAGAGATTACATAACTACTTGTTTATCCGGCTCACAGACCAGGGCAACATAAACTAACAGTCATAAAACAAACCCAGCTTACTCCAAATCCCATGATCTTCATAGTCACATTTATAATATAAGCTATTTGGTAAGCATATCCTATGAATTTCTGGTGCATGTCTGAACACATACCCTTACAACTCACAGCCCTACACATGTGTATCTGTGTAAACACATACATGTATTTACATGTATGTAAACCTAAGGTTGTATCCACTGTTCTCTGTCTAACCTATATAAATATTTACTAAATGCCTACTACATACCAGATACTGCCCTGGGTGCTTAAGGAAAGTCAGTAAATGAAACAAAGATCTTTGCCCTCGTGAAACAAATATTATAAAAAGGAGAACCACAATAAGCCAAAGTTATTAAACTGAACTCAACTTTGTAATACAGTAGACTGGATCAGTGCAATATGGGAAAGGCATGGAAAAACAGAAANTAGAAGCAGTTGTGAGCCACCCAACATAGGTTCTGGGAACAGAGCTCCAGTCCTCTACAAGAGCAATACAGGATTTTTAAGTAGAATGTCATGTTAGAATCTATATACTCATGCAAAGGATGTGAATAAGAAGATCTGAAAGAAACATCAGGCAGAGACAGAGACCAAATAGACAGACCAACAGCCCTGGCAGAACACACCTGGAGTAGTAAGGACAGGTGAGGACCCAGCACAGGAGTGAGAAGTCTATGGGGGAAAGCTGGAGATGAAGACAAAAAAGACCTAGTAAGGGCAGGAGATGGCCAAGAGGCAGATTTGCAGGATTTCCCGAGTACCATAGTAAGAATATCAGACTTCATCGAAAGCTGCCAGGAAAGGTGATTGATGGTGGCTGCCACAGATACTGAGATGAAGGCAGTCTCTGCATTTATGCTTCCAGCACCCACGGCATCATTCCTGTTGGGCAGAATTAATGTGGGAATACAGCGGATGAGCAGTTCATGGCACCCTCTGCATCTCAGGGATAGCATGGCAGGTGTACAGCAGATGAGCGGTGCGTAGCGCCCTCTGCGGTTCATCTGAGGGATAGCATGGCAGGTGTACAGCAGATGAGCGGTGCGTAGCACCCTCTGCGGTTCATCTGAGGGATGGCACGGCGGGTGTACAGCAGTTGAGCAATTCGTAGCGCCCTCTGCATCTGAGGGATGGCACGGGGGGTGCATTTTCCAACACTGCATGCAAACACTGATGGAAAAGCCAGAAAGGGAAAAATGTGTGACCCCTTCACAGGTAAAGGTGGAAGATCCACCCAGTCCACGTGCACTGCTTGATGGGAGACCTGGTGAGTGACAAGCTGTATACTCCCTGAATTGCCGCCTCTCAGTCTCTGGCTTAAGGTTTTCAGCCCCACATTCACCTCTGTGTCCTCTTCCCAACAAGCCCACACCTCCTCAGCACCACAGGTTCCTGTTCTTCCGTAAACACCTCTGCTAATTCTGCCTCCTGCCACCCACCCCACGCAGTGCCTCTGTAACTTCTGTCCCAGGCATGGAGAAACAGGTTGGAAACGGACTTATTCGGAGCTGGAGGGGATGGGCCATATGTCTCTGCCTCCTAAAGAAGAGAAACTCTCATATTTCTTACACAGAATCTAAATATGTTGATCCAAGGGAAATCTTTTCTTCTTCCCTCTGGCAACTTCGCATACACGTGTTTTCTTGCCACCGTGGGATCTATCATTCTGCCCGTCTCAATTCACTCTGTGGGCATTTTCTGCATGAGTAGGAAAAAAAAAAAATACAAGAAACCCTTTGCATAGGTTATTTACATATAAATTATATTTGACACTTTTATAACAAGCCACAAAATCTCCATGTGCTCTGATGTGACACAGTGTAATAAAATGAGTAAATACACATTCTTCTAATAACCAATTGCTTTCTTCACACAGGAACATATAAAGGAGTTACCGTAAGGCTGGGCAGAAAAAAATTCTCCGCAGCAGCAACAAAAAAAATAAAAAAATAAAAAATAAAAAAATAAATAAACCCGGTGTGAAATTCCGATGGTTCTTACAATGAGGGCTGGTTAAATGGGTCTTTGAATTAATAGAAGTGCCAAGTGCTCTTCTTGTAGTGTTTGGAGAATGAGTTTTACAAACAGTTATACAGAACAAAATCATTAGAGGAAGGAGGCTGAGATAGCGCTGTAATGGCCGGGAGAAGGAGCTCTGGATCTTAATTAAATTCAGGTAGAAAGGATTGCTTTTGCACACACCATAGAGAACTCCATTCTGCAAGGGAGCTGCTTTCATAACTCTGCCCAGCAAGAGGGGAGGGAAGAGTGCTGCTGTGCAGGAGGCTGGGAGCTCACAGCCAAAGTAATGAAAACAGTGTCCCCTGGGTAGCAAGTGTGTGCCAGATACTGGGCCCCACAAGTTCATATGCACATATATGCCTGTAAACTGTTGCATCTTTAAGAAAGTGCCTGCTTTACAATGGGCATTCTCCTTGTTGTTCAAGCAAAACATTAATTGATCAAGCAATTGCATAAAGCTGAAACCAAGAGAAAGAAATTATAGGACTTGCTTAAAGTCCTGTGGGAGTTCAAACCCAGTTCTGCCAAATGCCAACAGCTTTTGAATCTTCTCTCTCTCTCTCTCTCTCTCTCTCTCTCTCTCTCTCTCTCTCTCTCACACACACACACACACACACACACACACACACACCACAAATTCTTTTGAATGTAGGTGTATATCCTTTTAACCACAGATGGGAAACTGGAGAGAAAAAACTGAGCAATGAACAAGATTAGAGATGAAAAAGATATGGGCAGCAAGTGACCTTCACCGCTTAAAAAAAACAGTGCTTCCCAGGCCCCTTTCTACATGAAAAGGCATGACATTTTTATTTATTGCGTGTTTGCATTGGTGTAAGAAATAAAATCCAGGTTGTATTTGATCTTCTGACAGTATGCGTATATTGTCAATATATTGGCCTCTAAACCATGGTGAACCCAGCTCCTGCGTGCCAATGGAAAGAACCCTGGACAATCACATAAAACCATATCAACAGGAAGCCTACACACTGAGAGACTGTGATGTACATTCATGTATCTGCAACAGGATTGTCAGGATCATGTTTGCTGAACACAACCGAAAGAAATGCCCACAGGATCAGTCAAGACTATACTTGGTGACTCTGGTGGTTTGAATGCAATGGCACCCATAGTCTCATAGGGAGTAGCACTATTTAAAGGTTTAGGACATAAAGCTTTATTGGAGTAGGTATAGACTTGTTGGAGGAAGTATGTCACTCTGTGTGTGTGTGTGTGTGTGTGTGTGTGTGTGTGTGTGTGTGTGTATGTTTGAGCTTTCAGAAACTTAAGCCTGGCCCAGTGGCGCTCTCTCTCTCTCTCTCTCTCTCTCTCTCTCTCTCTCTCTCTCTCTCTCGCCTCCTGATCCAGATGTAGAACTCTCAGCTCCTTCCCTAGCACCATGTCTGCCTGGATGCTGCCATGCTTGTACCATGATGTTAATGGACTGAACCTCTGAACCTGTAAGCCAGCCCCAAGTAAATGTTTCCCTTTATAAGAGTTGCCATGGTCACAGTATCTCTTCACAGCAATAGAACTAACATGGTGACTGAGGGTGGAGCTCAGTTGTTAGAATGCTTGCCTAGAATACATGAAGCCCTGGGTTCAATCCCCAGTATTATGTAAACTGGACATAGTCACACATACCTGTAATGCTATCCCTAGGGAGATAGAGGGAGGAGGGTCAGAAGTTCAAGGTTACTGTCAAGTGAGATCATGGCCCCCTTCCTCCAAATCAACACATTTTTTGACATTAAAAATGAATGAAGACTGCTATCCCTGGCAGAACTCTATTATTCTACCGCCTCTCCACCTACCTGCATCAGACCTGTGGATCCTGAAGCATCAGGTTAGATCCCCTTCCTCCACCCATCATCCCTGCCCACTGAGTCCTCTGGGGCACTCAGAGCTGCCCTAACCAGTCTGCTATCACCATTGAAGCCCCATTCTCCCACCGCATCTCTGCCTACCTTCAACAGACCTGCTAACCCGAACCATACAGCCCAAGGATATCCATCAGAGGTCTGCCACACTGGGATCACCACAGTTAAGCCCCTTCTCAGTACCTACTACAGCAGGAACATCCAGGGTCTAAAGCCATCCAGATGGATAAAGGCCCTTGAAAGAACACAATCAACAAAAGCCAGGACAATATGACACCTTCGGAGCACAGCTACCCTACTATAGCAAGCCCTGGATATGCTAACACAACTGAAACACAAGAAAATTACCTTAAATCCAATCTTATAAAGATGATGGAGGCCCTTAAAGAGGAAATTAATAAATCCCTTAAAGAAATATAGGAAGTGCTCGCTTCAACAGCACATATACATGATGAGGCGTACCTAATCAAAATTACACACGGCTTTTCAACAGAGACTCTAAAAGTTAGAAGGGCCTGGACAGATATCTTGAAACCTCTTTTAAAAAAAAAAAAAAATCACAGATGCCAACCCAGACTACTATACCAGCAAAACTCTCCATCACCATAGATGGAAATATAACAAGGTATTTCAAGACAAATACAAATGTAAACAATATCTATCCACAAATACAGCCTTACAGAAAATATTAGAAGGAAAACTCCAACCCAAGAGGGATAACTACATCTAAGAAAGCACAGGAAATAAGTAATTCCACACCAGCAAAAACAAGAGAAGCACACACACGCACATGTACACAACACACACACACACACACACACACACACACACACACAAACTAACACTACCAACATCAAAATAACAGGGAATAAAAATCACTGGCCATTAATATTTCTCAACATCAATGAACTCAATTCAACAACAAAAAGACACAGGCTAACAGACTGGATGCAAAAACAGAATTCATCATTCTGCTGTATACACGAAACACACCTCAGCAATAAAGATAGATATTGCCTCAGAGTGAAGGGCTGGAAAAAAGTTTTCCAAGAAAATAAACCCAAGAAGCCAATGAATGGGCTAGTCATTCTAATGTCTAATATACTTGCAATGGAAATAAATCAACAGAGACAGAAAAGTACACTTCATACTCATTAAAGGAAAAAAAAACTATCAAGACAATATAAATTCTGAACATCTATGACCCCAAAACAAAGGCACCCACATTTGTGAAAAGAAACACTGCTAAAGCTTAAATTGCACATCAAACCCTACACATTAATAGTGGGAGACTTCAACATCCCACTCTCACCAATAGACAGGCCATCCACATCTAGACAGAAACTAAACAAAATAGCAATCAATGAAATAAAATAACAGATGTTATAAACCAAATGGACTTAACAAATATTTTTTTTGCAGAATATTTTGCCCAAACACAAAAGAACATACCTTATTCTCATCACATCAGGGATACTTCTCCAAAATTGGCCTTATAGTCATTCACAAAGCAAGTCTCAAGGGATACAAGAAAAGTGAAATAACAGCTTGTATTTGATCAGACCACCATGGATTAAAGCTGAACTTCAACAACAATAGAAAGCCAACACACTCATGGAAACTAAACAATTCCCTATTCAATAATCTCTAGATCAGTGAAGAAATAAAGAAATTAAAGACTTTCTAGAATTCAATGAAAATGAAGGCACAACACACTCAAATTTATGGAACACAATGAAAGCAGTGCTAAGAGAAAAAAGTTCATAGCACTAACTGCCTCCATAAAGAAATTAGAAAGTTCTCATACCAACATCTTAAAAGTAGTATACTTGAAAGGTCTAGAAAAAAAGAAGGAGAAGGAGAAGGAGAAGGAGAAGGAGAAGGAGAAGGAGAAGGAGGAGAAGGAGAAGAAGAAGAAGAAGAAGAAGAAGAAGAAGAAGAAGAAGAAGAAGAAGAAGAAGAAGAAGAAGAAGAAGAAGAAGAAGAAGAAGAAGAAGAAGAAGCAAACACACCAAAGAGCAAAAGGCAGGAAATAATTGAAATCAGGGTTGAAGTCAATCAGTTAGAAATAAAGAAAACAAAACAAAAAAATCAACAGAACTAAGAACTGGTTCTTTGAGAAAATCCACAAAATAGGCAAACCCTTAGCCAAGCTAACAAAAAGACAGAGATACAGTATCCAAATAAAAAGAATTGGAAATGAAAAGGAAGACATAACAACAGACACGGAGGAAATTCAAGGAATCCTTAGGTCTTACTTCAAAGGCCTGTACTCCCCAAAATTGGAAACTCTTAATGAAATGGATGATTTTCTAGACAAATACCACTTATCATAGTTAAGTAAACGTCAGGTAAACTATTCAAACAGCCCTATAAACCCTAGGCAATAAAAGCAGTCATTAAAAGTCTCCCAGCACACACACACACACACACACACACACACACACACACACACACACACAAAAGGCCCAGGACCAGATGGTTTTAGTGCAGAATTCTACCAGACATTCAGAGAACAGTGAATACCAATACTCTTTAAACTATTACACAAAATAGAAATGGAAGGAACACTGCCAAACTCAGTATATGAAGCCACAGTCACCAGATACCAAAATCACACACTCAACAAACATAATTTTAGACCAATTTTTCTTATGAACATTGATGCAAAAAAAAAAACCTCAAAAAATAGTCACAAACGAAATAGAGGAACACACCAAAAACATCATCCATCATAATCAAGTAGGCTTCATCCCAGGGATGCAGGGATGGTTCAATGTACAAAAATCCATCAATGCAATCCACTATATAAACATGATCACCTCATTAGATACTGAAAAAGCCTTTGACAAAATCCAACATCCCTTTACATTAAAAG